>JASDQU010106057.1:9332-91434 GCA_032191745.1 Picea mariana
GTGTCTCAGATGTAGCAGCGAAACCCCAAGACCTTGAGCTCTGATACCATATGTTAAGAACCAAATATCAATATAGCATAGAAAAACCTCAGAAAAAGTACTCAACACCTTGAAAAAGAGATAATTTCAGATAATAAGCCTCTTCGAGGGGGCAACCTCCTTTTACCCCACTTAATTGTTCAAGTACAAGATGCTTCAAAATGAAAATGTCTCCTTGGTATATATAGGAGACTAGGAGGTATAATTACAACTAATGGCCTAAAGCTGACATAAATAAAATAACATTACTAATATAATATTCCCCAATTAAGGGATAATGAGCCAATATTAGGGCTTAACACACAACAAAATCTTCATCCGGGTCTGCAATATTTAGTATTCATGCACTTGTCAATATGTCTTTCAACTGTTGAAATTTCTCTTCACACTTGGGAGTCCATTCAAATTTCACTCCCTTCTTTTGTAATGAAGTGATTAGACTTGCAATCCTTGAGAACCCTTTTATGAATGTTTGGTAATAACCAACAAGAACCATGAATGATACGACCTCTATGACATTTCTTGGTTCTGGCCATCCTCTAATCACGTCTACCTTCTCATGATCAACTTCTATCCCTTCTGCTAAAATTATATGCCCCAAGTAGTGAATCTTCTTTTGATAAAATGTGCACTTACTTAGCTTAGCATACCACTTATGTTCTCTTAAAACTTGCAACACCATTCTTAAATGTTTCTCATGTTCCTCTTTTGACTTAGAGTAAACAAGTATATCATCTAAGAAAACAATTACAAACTTGTCCAAGTACTCCCCGAACACTCCATTCATCATACACTAAAACAACTGGGGCATTTGATAGTCCAAATGGTACTACTGTGAATTCATAATGCATGTATATTGTCCTAAATGATGTCTTTCTAATGTCTTCTTCCTTTATCCTCTCTTGATGATAGCACGATCTCAAGTCAATCTTCAAAATATTCTTGCATCTTTCAACTAATCAAACAAATCATCAATTCTTAGAAAATGATATTTTTTCTTTATGGTTACCTTATTTAGCTTTATGAAATAAATACACAACCTTAAGGTTCCATCTTTCTTCTTCACAAAAATAATCGGGGCTCCCCAAGGTGACACACTTGGGCATATATCCCTTCTTTGACAACTCTTCAAGCTGCATCTGCAACTCTTTCAACTCTGGTGTGTCCATTCTATATGGTGTCTTGGACACTGGGACAACTTCTAGGACCAAATCAATAAAGAAATCAATGTCTCTCTTTGGTGGAAAGCCTGAGATTTCTCTAAAAACATCTTCAAAATCCCTTAAGACCAGATGGTATTCAATGCTAGTCGCTTTATCTCTGGCTGTCTCTTCCATATGGGCTGCAAAAATTTGACATCCTTTCCTGAAACTCTTCCTTAATTACATAGCTGAAATCTCTCTAACAACTACAACTCTTGGAATGCCTTGAACCCTTCCCTTTTTTCCTTCTTCATCAAGACATGTTATTTTCTTGTTGTAACGATCTAGGACAACATGGTGTTTTTCCAACCAATCCATGGCAATTAGACAATCATATGAACCCAATGGTATGATGTTTACATCTACCTTTGTGTTGAGTCCATTCATGTATATTGGACAATCTTTAAACAACTCATTGATCTTTCTCTTAGCTCCTGTGGCTAACTGACCTAACAAATATTTCTTATGCTTACTCGTTTTCAAGTGAAATATTTCAACAATGTTAGAGTTTATGTAATTATGGCTAGCTCCAGAATCAATTAAAATTGCTATGGGATGGTTATCAATCTTACCTTCCACTTCAATCATGGGGGATCAATATTTCACTTTCTTGTTGTCCAAGGCCGCATAAATACTTGGCATGTTTCCTCCCATGTCTTCCCCTATTTCTGCCTCTTGAATGTTGTGGATAATCCTCATTCTTTCTATTTTGCGAGGGCAGTCCCTATATAAGTGATTTACCTCACATCCCCAAAATTGTTCAGGATGCTACATTGGCCTTTTCCCAAATGAATCCACAATCTTGTGCTTATTTTGGGTTGACTGACCTTGCTAATTTGCTTGGGTGTTTTTCTTGAAAAAGGGTGTCTTAAAACCTTTCTGCGTCTGATCCCTTTTCCCTTTCATCTTGTTATTCCAATCTTTTTGGAAAACTGGACTTCCTCTGCTTTGCTCATAAAGATGCCTTGCTCTCCTTATGATTTCCTTCAAGGTTTTAGGGTTATCATATTGAATCTTTTCACTATAGAAGGAGAGTAACCCACTTAGAAACCTTTAGATTTTAACCTTATCATATTTTATGGAGTCAACATACTTCAAAAATTCAAATAACCTCTTCTCATATTCATCCATTGTCATGCTTACCAACTCGATTTCAAAGAACTCTTCCATCTTCCTTTCATAGTAATGCTCAGACACATATTTCTCTTGGAAATATCCTTTGAACTGCCTCCATGAGATCCTCTTTTCATCAAGGTTCTTGTCTTGCTTAAGTTGATCCCATGATCTGAAAATGGAATGAATATGTTTCCAATAGATCTTAAAAATGAAGAAGACTTATCTCTTTAATTTGCAAGTGTAAAATGACATGTGTTTGGGTAATAGGATCAATTTACTAACAAATAAATTTAGTGAGTTTTACTTAAACATGAGCAACATATCAGACAGATAACAACCATAAAAAATGAACACATAACACAACAAATGATAAAGGAGTTCACCCCTCTCTTGGGCTACATCTCCTGGTCCAACTTCCCTTGGATCATTTTAATTATGATTAAAAAATTCTCTTACAATGCTCAGAATACAAAATGGATGGCTTGAATGGCTTCAGAACGTCCAAAAACCCCTAATTGGGCTTTTTTGGCACCTGGTTTGGCCAAAAAATGAAGAAGTTACACTCCCTGGAAGTGTTCCCCTTCAAGCTTGTTGTACCTTCTCACCAAAACACACATGTGATCGACTAACTCAGCCTCTGTGTGTTTTCCACACCAAAACCCAATAAACGCAAAGGTTCCCGCAAGCTGGGCGAAAATGTAGGACCATTAGTGCGCTGGCCCGCAAACTCCGACAAAGAACTTGCTTGTATGGCCCCATGTGGCCAACGACTTACCCTTTTGACGTGCCCATTGGCTAGCTCCCTCCACGAAGGTGTGCGGTCATATGGAGTGATACCTATGACCGGGGGCTAACTCCTTTGCTGTGAAAAATACATGCACCCAGTGTAAGGGTCGGGCATATGGTATGGCCATATGGCATAGGCCCCAGACCTGACGGGCTAAGTGCCACGCCTTTATCTGCACCAAAAGGTGTAGAGTTAAGGTTTTATGGAGTGATTTCATGTGACCGCACCGAGGGATGGATCCATTCAAACTAAAACCACACCAATATTTATGGAGCATATTCATGTGGYAGGGTTATATGAGGTGTGTTKCATCGGGAGCTGGGGCTAGGCCCTAGCCCTTAACTCTGCGGACATTACATTAACTCAAGTTTAAATATTTAATTCACACCATGCATAAAAATAAATACCATGGGCGGGCTGGTATCCCAACCCTGCCAAGACTCTTCCCCCATGCCCAGAGGTCACGGGTTCAACTCTTGTGGAGTCCATACAATTTTTCCACAACCAACCAACAACGAGGTGCCACGTGGCAGCCCACGACTAGGCCACGTGGCACCATACCATTAGCCCAAATAAATGCCATGTGTCAAAATATCATTCATCCATGTCTGCCACACCTGCCCAGTCAACATGCCACTCCAAACATGTCACTGTACGGCCTGTACGACCAGCTTCCACGTCAGCACTGTATAGACTGTACGCACTGCACAGTCATCAAAATTTTGCCTGCTTGGAAAAATGAATAGAACACAATATCTTTCTCATATGATGCTCGTTTGATCCCGTTCAAGTTGTGTTGGGTTGTAACGACGAGGCCTACACACATGTCCGATTTGAAGCGATTATGAGAACTTTGATTTTTGAGCACAGTTTGATCCCCTAGATCACACCTCCCCATTGGGAAAATTTTGGACCTCCAAAAGACTACTTTTAGTCAATCTGTATATGAGGGTACAATTCTCTCACCCTTACAATATCAATCCATCCAACCTTGCTTGGATTGATGCCTTTGATACCAATATGAAACTTGTCATGCCTTGCTGTTTACTTGGCTTGGCTCTTTCTCAACTGTTCTTGAACAATTTGCTATACAAACTTAACCGGTTCAATGAAATTATTGGCCTAGTTATAAGCATGCTGAAAGTAATGTAGATGCTCATCCCAAAACTTAGGATGCTTGCTTTTCAATCTAGCCACCATCTTTCCCATACCAAAATGTCCAACAACAAGAGAAGAATGTGCTTCTCTTATCTTGTTGACTCTTTCACCCTGTGAAAAACATAGCTTGCCAAGATACAAAAGTTTACCATGCACATAGGAATCCAATTCCTCAACTTGGTTAGCACAACATAAAGTTGCATAAAAATATTTGAAATCAACATCTATAGCATACTGTTCCCAATAGCTCTCATGCATGATAATATTATGCTTGTAAATAACTAAAGCACTAACAATAGGCCTAGTAAGCATATCAACAACTTTATCATACAAGTCTTTCTTATACCTTATCACCAAGTGGAAAACATAACTTGTTAAGGCACGCAATGGAGCTTGCTTTGATCTCAAAGCTTTCTTCCATATGTCTCCTTCAACAATCATCTTTGTAGTCTTGTTCAAGGCTATGAAATCTACCCACATATGCCATATACAATCTTTCTTTGGTACCAAACCAATTGGTGACCTGCATGGAGAAGTGCTTGGTTTGATGACCCTTTTTTCAAGCAACTCTTGGGCTTGTTTTATGTTTTGAAATTTCTCCCCGACCGACATCCTACACATGTCAAGGTTTGGAAGAGGACCTCCTTGCTGCAATAGAATCTCTTGTTGGAAACCCCTTTTAGGAGGCAATCCCATTGGTTCTTGAAACATATCAACATTTTTGTTAACAACCTCATGCAAATCAGATTGTAACTTTTCATCACATCCTTTGAGAACTTGTTCTTCATCATTGTCTTTGGGTTTAGTCATCAAAAGTACAAGGTTCGTACTAGCATTGACTAGTCTTTTCATTTGTCCATCATTTGTAAGTGACAAATTCATCTTCTTTTTATGTGCTCTAACAATGTACTCAACACCATTTTTAAACAAATGATACTTGTTCTCATGATGATGGAAAATGGCTCTCCTATCATATAAGTATGGGCTTCCAAACACAATACCACAAATATCCAATGGAATAACATCAAGCTCTACCTCATCTATATAGTTTGCAGTGATGGCAAATCTGAGTTTACACCTTCTTGTCACATGCAATTTGGCATTGTCACATATCCAACCTAGAGGGTATGGTTTAAGATGAGGAGTAGTTTCCAAATCTAGCTTCTTGACAATGTCTTTAGAAATAAGGTTTGTTTGTGATCCTGTATCAAAAAGAGTATCTATCTTGGTATGTTTTGAAATTACCCTTATGTGGAAAATCTCTATCCTTTATTTTTCATGTTGAGTTTCATTGATTGCAGAATTTGAAGAACTAGTACTTGCAACAAAATTCTTACCTTGTAACCCCATGGTTGTGATCTTTGTTTCATCTTCTGAGTCAGATCCTAAATCTTGTTGCACAGTTGCAAAAATGTTTGGCTTCTCTTTGTTGTTGAACTTTTTGGGTCTCTTTTCAGGATGAAGTTTCCAACAATGGTCTTCATCATGGCCATCCTTTGAACACTGTTTACAAGAGAGTTTCTCCCTCTTTTTCTTGACTGAAGCATTTTTCTTTCCATTTCCTTCAAACTTCCTCTTTCCATTGTCTCCATTAAAAACCTTCTTGCTGCCCTCTTGAGGTTCATTCCTTCCTCTTGCCTCTAAATGAGTATCTTGCACACATACTTCATCTAGATTTGAAGGGTTAAACATAAGTATTGTATGCCTCAAGTAGCTATGAAATGCTCCAATATATTTGAGAAAAGTATCATGTGAAGAAAAATCTACACCCAAAACCAAGGCTCTTCTCCTAAATTCTTGAGTGAAACTTTGCACATCTTTCCATTTGGCTCGCCTAAAGTTTTTCCAATCCATAATAGCTTTCTGCATGTATGCTAATGGATACAATTTCCTTTTAATTGCAACAATAAAATCATTCCAAGAGGATAAAACTTTACCATGTTTCTTCATGTCCTCTTGAGACTTGGCTTCCCACCAAATGAGTTCTGCACCTTCCAATCTAAGAGAGGCAAGTTGAACTTTGTTTTCATCATCTTGGATCTTTTGTATCCTACAATACACCTCTATTTGACGCACCCAATTGTCCAACCTTTCTAAATTCACCTCTCCATTATACATAGACAATTCAAATTTAATATCAAACTTTAGTAAAGGAGTTTGTAAAGGAGTTTTACCATGTCCTTTTGGAGAACTTGGAGGTGGTTGTGAAATGGTGGAAGAGGTGGAATATGGAGGTGAAGGAGGTGGAGAATCACCACTCCCTCCATTTCCCTTTGGAGTTTTATCACCACTGTCTCCATTTCCCTTTGGAGGGTTGGAGCTTTCACCTTGCAATCTTTCATTCCTTTCATCAAACAACACTTTCACCATTTCATCCATATCAAAGAAGTGTTTCTTGAAAGTTTCCTCCTCTGAAGGAAGAGTTCCATGGCTGTCCTCATGAGCCATACTTGGTGAAAATCTCCTTGAAACTTGAGGTGATTTGATAGTTCTCCTTCTTGACAGTTGAGAACTTGGCTCTACAAGTTGACCTTCTCCTTTTGTGAGCTTCAACCTTGTAAGCATCATAAAACAAAAAAACAACTTGCAAACAATTAATCTTTCAAAAACCAAAGCTCTGATACCAACTAATCTGAAAATGGAATGAATATGTTTCCAATAGATCTTAAAAATGAAGAAGATTTATCTCTTTAATTTGCAAGCGTAAAATGGCATGTGTTTGGGTAATAGGATCAGTTTACTAACACATAAATTTAGTGAGTTTTACTTAAAAATGAACAACATATCAAACATATAACAACCATAAAAAATGAACACATAATACAGCAAATGATAAAGGAGTTCACCCCTTTCTTGGGCTACATCTCCTGGTCTAGGCAGGGTTGCATGAGGTGTGTTGCACCGAGGGCTGGGGTTAGGCCCTAGCCCTTAAATCCACAGACTTTACATTAACTCAAGTTTAAATATTTAATTCACACCATACATAAAAAGCAATACCATGGGTGGGTTGGTAGCCCGACCCTGCCAAGACTCTTCCCCCATGCCTGAAGGTCTCAGGTTCGACTCCTGTGGACTCCATACAATTTTTCTACAGCCAACCAATGGAGGGGCGCCATGTGGCACCATACATTTAGCCCAAATAAATGCCATGTGTCAAAATCTCATTCTCCCACATCTGCCACACTTTCCCAGTTAGCATGCCACTCCAACCACGTCACTGTATGACCTGTATGACCAACTTCCACATCAACACTATATGGACTGCGCAGTCATCAAAATTTTGCATGTTTGGAAAAAAGAACAGAACGCGATATCTTTCTCATACGATGTCCGTTTGAGCCCGTTCAAGTTGCGTTGCGTTTGTAACGACGAGACCTACGCACATGTATGATTTGAAGTGATTATGAGCACGTTGATATTTGAGCACAATTTGATCCCCTAGATCATCCCACCACATGGATACCTTTCCTTGAAAGTGGTAGGTGGCAATTCTAGAATTCACTCGAGAGGGGTAATCATGCAACTAGAAATATTTCTTCATTTCCAATAGCCAAGCCTATACCTCTTCTCCCTTCTTGTGCTCACCATTGAAATTTGGTGGCTTGATCTTCCAGAGTTCACCTTGCAAGATGTCTCCCTTAGGCCTTCTCCTTTACCTCTGGACAAGAGACACACTTGGGCTCCTCCCTGGCCCTGAACTTGCATGATTTTTTCTGGTGGAATTCTTTGGAGAATGATGGTGACTGCTCATGCTTCTTGACTGCCTATCATTTCCAAGATCATCCCTTTTTCTATGGGATCTTGATGCTGACACTTGTTTAGCACTAGATTCTTGCTTAGTTCCAAAGTCCTTGTTGACTTTCTTATGCAACATGTTCAATATCTGAAGTATCTCTTCCCGAGCCTTCATAATCCTTTCATTATCAACTTTATAGCTATGCACTTCTCTATGCAGGCTTCTCATAGTGACATGATCTTTCCTATCTCTTCTTCCATTTGACTCTGTCTCAACATTCCCCATGATGACAAGAATACCTATGATATATTTCTCATGTCTATAAGATCCCTAAGCATCTTCCATAACTCTAGTCCTCATATAATAACCAAAGTTTCTTTCTTGTACCTCTAATTTTGCAAGAAATGTGCATGTAATAATTTATGCTAGAACATGCATAGCATAACACATTTCATCCATTAGAATATAGGTTATTTATTCATTAATTTAAGAAGGACACAATGCACCAAATCAAATTATGATTCCTTATATGCATTCCTCTCTAAAATATCATTCCAAAGGTTGTACCCATACCTCAATTTGAGTTCTAAGTGAAAAGTTACAATATTTACATGCTACAATTTCCACTCTTTTGTTGTTACATGAATTCTCTTTATTAATTTATGGAAAATTTTATTTCCCAAAAAACAATTATGGGTTGAAAGATGTCTTCTACTCCTCAAGACCTTTCCAACCACTAGTGGTTTTCTTAAATTTGAGCTATGAGCTGAAAGTTATGGTCCGAAGAAGTTTAGGCTATTTTACCCAAATTATCCTTGCATGCTACATGCGTCTTATTTCTCTTCCTGCACATTTTCAAATACCCATCACCCAAATATGGCTCCATATTTGGATTCTATGGGTTATAAGCTTTCCATCAACTACTCCTGTGACCCAAACAAACTTCTGAGCATGGATTTATTCCCTTTGGAAGTAAACTTGTGCCAAAATTTCACCCTTACTGTTTTGGCTATAAATTTATCATGCAAGGTCTGTTTTGCAAACAATTTAGATCATTGGATAGCTCTCCTTGAGCTCTTTTATTTGAGCTACAAAGACAAAGTATAATTTGGTATACTTGGTTGTTATGGGTTTTGATTGGATAAAAATGTCGTTTAGGGCCTCAAAATTGCCTCACAAGTTAATGACCTTCAAAAACCACAAAATTTCGCATAAATTCGTTGTTTTACTATTGTACCATACCTTTAAATATGATTCATTGATCTCAAATTGCATGCAATATGAGCCGTTGATTCGCACTCAATTGACCATCGATGATCGACGTTCTCCTTTGGGAACTCACATCACTTTCCCCAAACTAACGAACCTACCATTGACCATCGACCCAACTCCCCGACGACCGATTTTCACACCCTCCAAACCAGCTGACCTGACCATCCTTCATCGATGATATTCATTGGCGAATTTAATTTCTTACCAATTCGACCGACACCCAACCATCGATTCATCGATGATCGACGATCCTTGATGATTGTCGAAAAAACTTCCCCAATTCAATCGACTTGACCATATGCCATCGACCACTTATGGGATGACATGACAACTGCTGACATTGCATGACATGTGGATGATGATGTGGAATGGCATGTCATCTTGAGGTGTTAACTTGGTTGACGTCACATGACACATGGATGCTGACGTGGCATGAAACAACATCACCCTCTTTTCTCCATCGCCCGTTAGCCATTTTTATTGGACGACCCTAACGCCTTCCCCAAATCGGTCAATTCCTGACCATCAACCCATCGGTCGTTGACAAATTTTCTTGCTTGATTCAAAACACTTCACCAAATCAGTCGATGCCCAACCATTGACCCATGACCGTCGGCGATTTTCGTTGGTGACTGAAAATACTTTGTAGGGTTTGACTGATGTTGATCGTTGGCCATCGATGGTTAGAGATGTCTTTTGGCCGAACCAAACTCTTTGCCACTTTGGTCGACCCGACCATCGATTGTCGATGATTTTTCTTGGTGAACTTCAACACTTTGAAAATTTTCAGCATTTCTTTGATTGATTTGGACCGTTGGCCTCCCAATCGAAATGATTTGAACCATTGATTCACCGAACTTTGCCCAACTCTACCAACGAATCTCTACCATCGATATGATCTATTTCAAAAACCCCCAAAATGAATCTTGGCCATTAATGGGCTCCAACCTGCCAACGATCGAAAATGAATCTCGGTCGTTGATCTGTTCTATTTTTCAAATGGTCGAAAATGAATCCTGGCCATCAATTTTCTCAACCTTAAAAACAACTGAAACATTACAAATTTTATTTTTATCACGAGGAATATGGGTCGTCGATTTTGAGATCAAACATGATCTTGATCATCGATTTGCCAAACTATCGACAACTCTACAACAACCATTAGAACTCGAAATTCGACCATTTCAAGTCGAATTTGGCTCTGTAACTTTGCAAATTGGCTCCATTGAACCTCTTAAACAACTTTGAGTTACTCAAACTTGAATTTTTGCTCACGAATTTGGGGATTTCAATCAAATTTCTCTCTAATTTTCCCAAATTCAACAAAGACAAGCCTACAATGATGGATTTTCCCTCAAATTCACATTGGTTTGAGCCCATACAAGCCCGATGTTTGAAACATAGGATCTAATACCATATTGTAAAGTCCCCCAGCCTGACCAAGGGACATTATGGTGCAAAATACTCATAAACACATTTTTTTTTACATCTAACTAAATTAATTCTTTTATAACTAACTGATTTCTTGTGGCTTTTAGTTATAATTAAAACAAATTTAGCTACTATTCACTTCCATTACATTGGTGTATCTACAACATACTAAAATAGACATGAATGCAACTAATAAACTTCATTACAACAACATATATAGTATGTTCTCATACTCAGAGTTCATGCACAACAAATAAAACTCATAATACAACATAAACACGATAAAATACTTATCTTTTAACAGTAGTTGTGCAACCAACTACTTGGGACAAATGTTCCACCCAACCATAGACTAATTGTTCCAAATATCCATAGCCAGTCACCCCCAATCCGAGGCTAGTAATTCACAAAAGAGGGCGGTCTCTCATTATCCACTCACAACTCAGAAAAATCACAACCCAATGATATTCGCCTCCAACTATCCCGATTTTCCACTAGCTCTCTTTCTCTCGACCTGCCCAACCCAATGAATGTACCCCTTCAACGATCTTACTCCCTCAGGTGTCCCATTAGTTTATAAAGGTCTCTTTAGAACAATTAGCTAGGAATCTATCATATAGGAACTCAAGGGATCTTGCGGCTAGGAAAATCTATCAACAACCAACAACAAAGACTTGTTGTTACAGTGCAACTCACCCAGGAGTTCACTCTTCAGGACTGGAAGCCTAACTCTTCAATCTTCAGCTCTAAAACAGTCTAGATATGCTCTAATATGCTCTAGAATTCTCCCTCCATGGACGCACCAACTCCAATCTATCTTCCTTTCTCTCTACTTGCTCCTCATGCCCAAAAACTGATTGTATCAAAATTGTTGTAGCTACCCATACAAATTTCCTCTCTTTGGATTACTTACTTGACTCACGCACTTTCCCAAGATGATTTTACTCAGCCCCCATGTGCCCAATAACTTTGGGATGTGACCACTCAAACCCAACCTCTTACATGTATTCAATGATTGGCTTTGGGAACACTCAATAAAAAATTAGAAGGTTCATACACCAATAGAAAATTTAGGAAAATGGGTTGAATTAATATATATGGGTAATTCCCCCTTCGACCCCTCTTGGCCATTATCCTAGAATCTCCCCTCTCTTGTGGATTAATTCAACCCCCATCTCTTTCCATGTCCCCTTAGAATTTGGCATCACATTTTATTATTAAAACATAGAAATACAATTCGCATATTACATCGCTTTGGCCATAGCTGCACATTATATCTGCACAAACATAAATTAAACTATGGATTATAGTGGGTATGTTACAAAATTTATAGTCTAAATGAGCCTTTTTAAAGGGACATTTAATTTTCCCTTCAAATCCGTAAGAGGAGTAATTCCCATCCATGAGCTAGTTTACCATATTTTGAATTAAGTGGTTTTAAGGACCTTCCTACATTGGTTGATCTTGGCATGGCTTTGGAAGTATTATTAATGGTTTATGTAGAAATATAAATTATTGTATTGGTTGAGATCCATTAAGTTTATTGTTATATCATAAATAGATCATGATATTGGAATCACCTAATAACGAAAATTGCATCCTTAGTCACCTCTCCATATCTTCTTTACTAAACTATTCGTATGCTTTTCAATTATTAAATTAGAAAAGTGATTTCCTTATATCTTTCTCCTTTGACTTGGAGGGTGGGTTAAGTATGGATATTAAAATTCAAGTGCTTGAGTTGGGTTTTCTTTTAGTGCTATCCAATCTCAATTCACCATCAAGTCTTTCTATTAAATGGGTTTGAACTATTTTTCCACTTTTTACTTTGAGAAACTCTTAGCTTCAGGAAATACACCACTATATGGTCATGCTCAAAACAAAGTCTACAATGAACAGTATATGTTCATATTCCAATAGTTATGTCTAACTATGATTTTTGCATTCCAATATAATTTTATTAAAAAATCCATTTACTCGGCTCATTATCAATGTGTATTTGCACAAAGGTTATAGATGTCAACCCTAGACTCAAAGACTTAATAAACATACCTAAACATACCCAGAGTGTTACCAATGGTTGAAAGAGAGTTATAGCTTTAGTATTGAATAAACCAAAATTTAGACATTTAACAATAACTCCAAGGACCATACAAATTATCTCTTAACATTGAAACTGAAATTGTATTACTTTTGCAAAAGATAGGGTAGAAGCTTTAGGAGAATTATTTGAGATTGAACGAAAATCGACCTTAACATTACTCTAAGGCATTCTGAAACATAAAAAAGTATCTTTAAAATAAATAATTTTATCTTAGCTTTTAATACCTCAATGGAGGAGGTCTTCCCTCTTTGAGAACCTTCGCTATGTTGCATAAAAAAGCCTAACTATCGACCAAGAAAGACGAATAAGACTTTTCCTATAAATTTCTATAACCATGGATAGAAACAACTTTTTCTAAACGAAGATATAACATAGGTCTTGTTAATTAAAATGTATTTTTCTTTATGAATATGGAGAGACACTAAGCATGCCATTTTGTGTTATTTGACTATGACATATGATTAAAGTAGACATAAGTTTATACCTATTAGATTCACTTATATACCTTTATATTCTTGGAACTTCAAAAGTACGTATGAAATTGTGAGGATTTTATTAGTGAAATGTACATCATACCAAAAAAAAATAACATCATCCATATGAACATTGACGTGATACACAAAATCTAATTTTATAACTCTTTGACATTAATGCTATCTAATTATTATAAGATATCTAACCATGGCGCTCGCATATCTAGTCTTACAATTCACACAACTTTATAATAAAAGAAAGAAGATGTTCATCCATGTGTTTAATCATGTCTGCACAAAACAAACAAACTTAATTTTTTTAATTTAGTTTTTTTGTTTACTAGTTTATTTGTAATTTGTGGGACTATCTTGTGGTTTGAGAAATTGTGACTCAGGGACATCTAAGTTGTCAAAATTATCTGGAAATCACATCTGGTTTGAGTCACACCAACCCTTAACATCACTGAATTTTTTGTCCCCACAGATTTCAAATTGATAACTTAACATCACAAAGTGCTTTAACAATACACTCCATCACCAACTGTTCTACACCTTGAAAACTTCACATATCTATTTTTACAAAACAACACAACTTTATAATTAAAAAATAAAATGTTTATCCATGTACTTAATCATGTCTCTCGCACAAAACAAACAAACTTACTTTCCTATTAAGATATCTTTATTCTTTTCTTTATATATAAAAGAAGAATATACTAAAGTTATGACTTATTGTTCCCCGTATCAATAACATAAAACTAAAGTTATAGGGTATCAATCTAAGAAGACGTACCATGTACCACATTGAGTGGTACCAACTAAAGGCAATATAATAATTAAATTCAACATGAAACCAAAGTTGGCTTAGAAATTATTTACATTTATTTTGTGGTCGAGAAATAAATTATACCACAAATAAATTAATAAATAATGATTTTCTTGAAGAAATAAAGGTGGTGTCACGGTGTTGGCATCCTTCACACTAAAGATACTTCATTAAGGGGATGAACCTCCTTTTCATCCACTTATTTAAATGGCCAATGTATAACATATATGCATAGGTATGTATGTTTCTTAATTTTTGAAAGATGGTCAATATATACCATACACATATGCATAGGTATGTATGTTTCTTAATTTTTAAAAGCTAATAAAATGTATCTTATCCAATGTTTTTTTTTTCATTTTTTTTCTACTAAAAGTCAAAGGTTTTTTTTCATGGAATGGTGGAATCTAGGTGTTGTGAGAATGTTTTTTGGTATTTTTTTCTACTAAAAGTCAACATTTTTTTTTCATGGAATGGTGGAATCTAGTTGTTGTGAGAATGCTATTTTAAATGTTTTTTTTTATACCTTGAATTGATACATAATATTTACAACATCCATTTTAACCAATTTTTGAATGTTTTGGGCTGGATTTTAACAACATAGACACTATGTTGTAAATGTTTTTTTTTTATACCTTGAATTGATACATAACATTTACAACATTCATTTTAACCAATTTTTAATGTTTTGGGTTGGATTTTAACAACATGGACACTATGTTGTATGGAAAATTTAAATTTTGAAGTTGGACAATGTTAGAGTGAATACTATTTGAAACTTCAATCATAACAAATTTTGAAGTTGGACAAAGTGACTACTATTTGAAACTTCAATCATAACATCAAGTATGGTGATAAGTTTTTAACAATTATGGCTCATGCAATTATACCATCCTTTAACAATTATGGCTCATATGCAATTATACCATCCCTGTAACATCTTTGTAATAAATGACAAAACAAATGACAAAATTCTTTAGTGGTTTGACATACTAATTATTCAAAATATTCATTTGTTTATCTTTATTGGGTTGCAATCAATTTAATTTTTTAATTTTAGGTTTTTATTCGATTTGATTAAACATTTAGAGGGTTATAATGGAGTTATGTCTGAAACAATATGCAACTTCTCAATCATATGGAAATGTTGTGCTAATTCGTTTTGTATGATTTAATTTTTTTATTGAAATTACAAGAATGCTAAGTTCATTTTTAATTATTCATTTGTTTATCTTTGTTGGGTTGCAATCAATTCAATTTTTTAAATTTAGGTTTTTATTCGATTTGATTAAACATTTAGAGAGTTATAATGGAGTTATGTCTGAAACAATATGCAACTTGTCAATCATATGGAAATGTTGTGCTAATTCGTTTTGTATGATTTATTTATTTTATTGAAATTACAAGAATGCTAAGTTCATTTTCAATTAAATGAAATGTCATGCTTTTTGCTTTTGGCTTTTAATAACCATGTCATTGAAAGACTCCAATGTTAAGTTGATTATATTTTATTAAATTTTACATTTTAAAGAAGATTATGAAGGTTTACAAGGTCGTATAAAGTGTTCTTTAACTTTTAAACTTGAAACACACACTAGGTAAACAAAGAGAACGAGTGCATAAAACTAGATATAAGAGACATTGAGATAAAGATACAGATTAAACCCTTGTATTAATGATATTCATAATAAAGGAAGCAACATTCATTTGCCTCTTAAGGTAGGGTGACCTTTCACTGATCAAAGCTCCAAATACAACAATATTCAACAAAACATTCCATAGCCTCCCAACACTTTAAATAGATACTCAAATAGAAAAACCATAACTACTTGTGGTCCCATCTTTAATGAGTACCAACCACATAGTGGCATTATTTAATAAAGATGGCCCTTTATACTAAATAATATCCAATACTATCTAATGAGCCTTATTCAAAGAATATAGCTGCATACATTAATTAACTAACTCCTAGGTATCCTAAACTAGGGAGGTATTCAATATTGCTTCTGGTTGGAGCCAAAAGGAGCCGTCTTCATCAAGTTTTAGTAAGTTGGTTTGTACCTTGCAATTTGATCCCACTAACTTCTTCAAAACCGACACATGAAAGATTGGATGAAGGTTGGAGTGAACTGGAAGAGCTAGCTTGTAAGCCACTTGTCCCATGCACTAGGTGATCATATAAGGTCCATAGATGTAATACCCCAGTTTTGAGTCCGCATATTAATAATGTATTTTGTTTATTTGATGAAATGCTAGAGTGCCTAAACAATTGAAAGGGATTAGACTAGGAAATGCAATACTTTGAACATTGTTAATAATAAAATACATCACTGGCTGCGAGACGGACAAGGACACGAGTTATAGGGGGATATGATTCCACAAGAGAGGGGGCCGATGGGATAATCCTTTATTTTTATTTACCCATGTTTGATTTTAGAGAGAAGAGGGGGTTATGTGAGATTCTTGGGGAAAGGTCACGTTATGCATTGGATTATTCAAACCACATTCTTGATTTGTTTGGGGGTTGGCCATTCATTGTTACTCAATCATTTTGGAGTTGTTCCTCTCTCATTCATTCTTATTTCTCATTCTTGGTTTGGGATGGGGCATGGAAAACAAATTGTTGGAGGTAGTGATCCATGGTTGGTTGGATGTAGGAACTACTGGTGTATTCCAGCAAGGAATGGATGCATGTGTGCACAATATTATTGAAAATTATGAATAGACTACCCACATATGAGAATCCTTGTAGTTGCAACACTGAGATTTCCTAACCGGTATCACTGAGAGCCCTAGAAAGAGGTGGAAAAACTTGAGGGAATACATTTTAGAGAAGAGGATTCATCTCTTTGGGTTGTGCAAGATGAACTTGGAAGAGAGATGGAAAGTTGTGTGGTTGACAAGCCCGTGAAAGTTTGATTGTTTACTAGTTTGGGAAACTAAATGTCGGCTTAGGACCCATCCTTGTGGATTCATAACATAGGTTTGAGGGTGGCATGTTGTAGAGAGTTTATGTGCAACAAATCCTAAGGTTGGGTGGAATGTCCAATGTCTATAGCCAATCGCTGTAATTATATTTTAAAGATAAGTTCTTTGTCACGTGTTTCTCTGTTTGTATATTTTTTTCTACTGTGTATTCAATATTATTTCTATGACGTGTTTATAATATTCTTGTTTGTTGGTTATTGTTGTGCACGGTAATTTAAAAATTTCTTTTATGGTAATGCACGGTTCTTGTTGGACCTCAGAAATAATACATTTTTCCATTTAGTCATTTTTCATTTACTTTACCCTTTCATCATCATTCCCTTCATCACTCATATTTGCGCATTTGTCCATTTCTACCATATATGAGATTCACATAGCATATGTACACTAAAATAGTTGATTTCCCATGTTTTGATGATTACGTAGGGTAATATTGTGATTTCCTAACTTACTTGTGAAATTCAACAGTTGTTGGCAGTTCTACAACTATTAGTAATTCTGTAGTTGATTGACAGTTCTGGTAGTTAAAATTTCCATGTCATTTATTAACATATGAAGAGGAATCGAAAAAATGTAAAATATTGGTTTTGTGCAAAATAGGGTCATTTAGGTGAAAGGAAAGGAAAATTTGCAAAAAGTACAAAACAAGGGGCGTATAGTTGAGATTTCCAAAATTGGTCTAACTATCTTGCAATTATGTAACTAAGTGGTTTGACCCAATGGCGACCCATATCCATGAATTTGGGCTCATGGAATTTGATGGTATTATCTTATTCAAACTATCTTAGATCAAATCTAATATTTGGTGGTGAAAGATCCACATGTTTAGGATCTAGGATTTGTTAGTTGCAGATCCACTTGTTTAGGATCTGATCTGATCTTGTTGTAACTCCTTTTCCTTTTGTGAAGGAGAATCTATATGCATAAATATGAGAGGATATCATTCAACTTGGATAGTTGATAGTTAAAGAATTAGAGAGCTGAAGGAGTTAGAGCATAGAGTTCCGTATTGAAGAAAAGGATGATTGTAATCATTTTGATGATGGAATAAAGAGCTTGTTGTTGCAAATCAAGAGTTCTCTACTGTAGTTCTTCTTGACAATATATGCCAAGAGAGGCAAGCCCCCCTCTCTTTGGTATATGCTACCCAAATAATTTCTTTTTGCTTTGTGATGTTATTTCATTAGTTGTTCATTTCACCCACTGTTCATTTCTTTAAGCTCTTTCAATTCCCACTAGTGTGGCTTCCCTATAGATTTAGGAATTGAAGGATGAATTTCTTTAGTGATCACAAAACAAGTTGACGCTCTTTCTTGTCAATCAAAGGAATGTGGTTAATAATTGAAATATAAGTCCATTGACTTCAGTTGAATTATGTAGCCTTTCATTCAAATTTCTTAGCTTAGAGTTGTAAATGTGTTGAACCTACACAAAATAGATCTAGCTATAAAATACTACACACATTTGCAGAGATAAATTGAGAAAGAAGAAGAATGAGAGAAAGAATGGAAGAATTCTCATTAACTGTAATGAATAATGAATAATTTACACATGATATACTCTGTATAACTCAATGAATGTGCACTGGTGGAGAACCAATGTGCCATAGTGGTGGTCTAGAGTGATATGGACACATACTAGCAGTTACAAGAGTGAACTTCCACCTAGTGTAGTCTCTCAAGAAGTTACGGGAGTGAACTGCCACCTAGATGAGTTAACTAGTCAACTAGTCTTCATTTAACTGACTGAACATAGTGTAGTGAGGAGTAGATCAAAGAATCAAGGGTAATGCACCAGTATGGTGATGATCCCAAGGCAAGTGCACATTAGCATGGTGGTGATCCCAATGTTGCATCGTGACAAAAACAATGTAGCATCTAGACTCAACTCAACTAGTCAAACTGAAGTGTCAACTGAAAGAGAATATTCTCCAGGTGGAATATTCTCTCCTAAAAATAGGATACTAGATAATGACTAATTATGACTAATAAACAAGGAAAAAGCTTACGAAAAATAAATCCTAGGTGTGTGTGAAGTAACTCCAACACCCCCCCTGAACATCACTATGGTGAAAATAAAGAATGGGTCTCGACAATGAGGCCATGTTAGGTACCCAAATACAAAATATACACTGAAATAAAGTGAGGAAAGAGGGAAAACCTCATGGGAAAAACCCCCCTTCAAGGTACAATGTATGTAAAAAGAAGAACTACAATTGCTAGGAAACTATTTCCTTCACTCCAAGACGACTTCGAAGAGAATGAAATTTCTACTCAGTGAAGGTCTTGGTGAAGATGTTTGCCATATGTTCTGCTAAAGGACATAACTGTAGGTCAATGATCCCCTCGTGTACTAAGTCCCAGATGTAGTGCATGTGGATCTCGATGTGCTTCGTCTACTTCCTCTGAAATGGATCTCTACAGAACTTCAGAGTGCTCTGGTTGTCACACTAGATGATGATTGACTGATGAAACTGAATGCCCAACTCAGTGAGAAAATGTTGTAGCCACATAGCTTGAATGATTATGTTAACTACCCCTCTGTAATCTTCCTCGGCTGAAGAAATAGAAATAGCAGTCTGATTCTTGCTTGAAGAGCAGATAGGCTCGAAACCAAGACTGACTGAGTAACCAGATGTGAACTTGCGATCAGTGCTATCACCAACCCAATCAGAATCAGCAAACCCGATGATATCTAATGTAGATTCTGCTGCATAATGAATCCCAAAGGTGATGGTGCGCTGTACGTATCGAAGGGTACACTTTGCAGCATTCCAATATAGCTCATTGTTACACATTATTTTGGTCATCATAGTGATCCATTGACAACATGTGTTCATGTTCCCAAAAAGAGCCTTTCTCCATGAGGAAAGTGACTGGTTTTCTCTTCTAAAAAACTTTGTTAAGGAAGGTCGTCGCAGGCTGCACCATAAGAAGGAAGCGACGATGCCTGGTCATTGCACTCTGCCCTAAAAATGGTTTGTAGTGTCTCCATAGGTTTCTCTACAGCTAGGGTGCGATGATGTCAAAAGGCTAAGAAAAGGTCAAAATTCATGAAATTTCTAGAAGGGAATATTCTAGAAGATGAGGTGGCATCCATATGGTTGGGATCCCACTCTCTTCTCTGCTTTGGTGGAATCATCCTAATCTCTTTAACCATGTCTCTTTCCCCTATATAAGGAGGGATTTCTCATGGAAAAGGTTAAGCAATAAAGTAAGGTTAATGAAGGTTGAATACGACTAAGATTGCATGGAGATTTTTGCATTGGATCATCCTTGAGAGCCTCATTTCAGTTCATCAAGTCATTGTAGATCTTCTTCATTCAATATTGGAGCAAGTGTGTGTGTTGGAGAAAATGGTCATAAGAAGGGGACCTTGCAACATCAAGGCTTTGGTTGTAATCTCCACTTTCATTATTATATAATACAATGATACGTTTCTTTCCCATAAAACTTATCTTGTTTTATTGTATGATTCCTTAATCACATACATATGTTCTCTTTGAGTGTGCTATATTGCTTTCAATTTGGTTGGATCGTGTTCCCTGGTAGATCCAATATCATAGGAGAACTGAAGTGGAGCTAGGACAACAAGGAAAAGAGGAAGCGACATTTAAACGGTATGTTTCCCATCTCTTGCTAGATAGTAAACTCAATGATCAGAGCTTAGGGAAAGCATCATATCCTGTTATGTTTTGTTCTAGATCTAGGCGGATCTAGGGAGATCTATTTATGTCCGCATTTACCGATAAGTCCCATAACAAGATTGGCGACCATACTGGGGATATGACCTCATTTTGATTTTTTTCTTCCCATTTTCCTTTAGCCTACCTTCCTCTGATATTTTTCATTCTCTGAGTCTGTGGGTGATCCATCTAGATTCCCTGGGTTTAGAAGTTCTTTTAGATTATTTGTCTTTCTTCCAAATTTTCCAAATTTACAAAGATCGTCGCACTGTACCTTACTAACATCCTGTGATGACCCTAAGATGTCACCCTCTACTTAGCCAATCCAGTGCAAAGAATTTGCACTCTTCTCTGACAGTGCCCTGCGATGACCCTTGCTTGTCGCACTGTGTCCCATACCGAGCCTGCGATGACTCCTGTAGGTTTTGATGGAGTGAGTCATTTTGTATTTTACCACCCAAATTTGTCTTAGAAGCATGGGGTGAGCTTACTACACCAATAATTGATTGATTCCTGAGTTTAAAGCTTGCTTGTGGTTGGTTTTCAATGATTGAAAGTCTTTCTTTGCATTTTGCAAGTTTTTGATCATACTCATTGTCACAAGGATATAATCTCGGATATTCATTTGGGTGCTTGTTTGACAAATGGTCTTTGGTTTTTTTTGAGTTTTAGATTCATATTGTTTGTCAGATTGTTTGCTAATTAAGAAACACTTTTTTCTTGCTTATGTCGAGAGTTTTTATTGTCTTTTTCATTTTTGTTTATGTTGTGAATTTGATTTGGGAATGGTGTTGAGAATGTCTCGATTTTCTTAGATTACATTTTCTTTCTGTTATCACATCTCTGATTTTGTCTTAGAAAGAAAGAATTGAATTCATTTGTTCTTTTAGTAGCCCCTTATGTGAAATTTTTTACATTCGAATCATTTGCAAAGAGAAGAAATTGAAAAATTTGTAGTTCACGATTGTTTAGAATTGTGTTCATTCAGAATTAAGGAATTATAATTAGTAACTTGTTGTACTTCAAAAGAAAAATACCTTCTCCCTATTGTAACTAGAGTTCATTGAATTGAAAATTGCACATTCATCTCTTTTTTCATTTTTTGGGTCAAGGTCATAACATCAACAATTTTCACTTCCATCTCCCCTTTTTGAGTAAGCAACAACCTCTATAATACAACGTACATTTAAAATTTAATTAACAACTTTTATTTTCTAAGGATCTTTTTCACCAACATTAGCTAGGATAGCGCTTTGGAATAGGTTGTGAGGTACACTCTCCAAAGCATCAAAACACACAATAGTATCTTGTGATAGGGAGAGTTCAAATCCAATTGCTACATTTTGTTCTGGGAAGCCCTTCTCACACAAGGTTCAAACCTAAGGTCGCATTAAGACTGGAAGATTTACTCACCTTGCTTTGTTAGTCTTGGTGTAAATATTGCACGTATTATGGGGGTCACTTGAAGGTATACCCACAATGATGAGTGGAAGCCTTTCAAGTTGATTTCGGTCTAGATACCCTACCTTTACGCTTGGATTGGACTATCGACTGCTTCCCCAGGAATCACTGTTGTAGTTGGTAACCTTAGTAGCCTATCTATTTAGGGTATTTACACGAGGTGACTGTGGAGGGGAAAGTCTTCACGCTACCTGGAATCGACGTTGGCCAGACTCACTTGGGCTCCTTGGAGGGTATACCCACGATTATGTGTGGGAGATTGCACCAGTGTGTAAGTCTGTTAAGTAGGACATCAACGTAACTTTTCCACCCACTTATCCCAACCCCTTCTTGTCTTGATTTCACGATGTTGGATTTCATCACCAACTAGTGACTTCGAAATAAGAATCTTTGTTTGCTTGGTTTGATTCCTAGATTTTATTAGTGAGTGCTGTTTGTTTTCTCTAGTTGGCCATATATTTTTTCCGTTCTTTACTCGGTTCAACTAACATTGGCCTTCTCTGTTCACGTAGGATGAAAGGGCTACCTCCAGAAGATCCGGAAGGCTACCAAAATTTGCTTCCTAATTCACTAGAAGACTCTCCAGCGGGATTAGTCGACCATGAGGTTGCTTCTGAAGTTGGAAGCGCACACTCTTTGGAAGGATTTTGAATTGTTTAAGACTCCTTGGAGGCTTTTCAACTCCCTGTCAATCCGTTATTGAGTGTTTTACGAAATCCACGTATGCTCCAAATGAACTCATCAGGAGAAATTGTTGTTGATGAAAATTTTGAAGTACCTACTGGACCTAATCTAGGATCTGGAGGAGAGGATCCACATTTTCACAGTGAATCTTTTAGGACCCCGGTTCACACTGTCAGAACTTCTAATCCTAGTTCCATTCCTTTAACAGTACGTGATCTATATGGTAACCTAGGAGCGAGTCCCGATTGACCTATGGCATCGCAAGTGCCTGAGACGTCTGTCACCTATACAGTACCTTTAGACCATTTTACTGGTACTACCAGTAGTGTCACCACCGTTTCATACCAAATATTGATTGGTTCTCACTCGATCCATACTCTTCAGATGGCCTTTTCTACTATGGTCCCACAAGATACAACAATTCCTACCATAAATGTGGTTATCTCCCAAGCTCTGATTGGGACACCACTTCCATCTAGACCAAATCCATCACTTCCCCCTGGGTATAGATCTCTCAACACTTCCATTGCTATCCCTACCCAGGTTCCATCTGAACTTTTTGTTCCTCCTGGGTATAATACTGCTGCTGGTTTTGTTCCTACACCTGACCAGGTTCTCTCTGGAGGGATTTATGTTCCTCCTCCACCTTTGCTTGGAGGATCTGGCCCTAGTGGATCCAATCTAGTTGGAGGCACCAGTCATTCATTCACTTTTGGTTACCAGATTCCTATTGGAGGTCAACCTGAAGCTGGGGGGAAACCTCAATTTGGGGGTCAACCTCAGATTGGGGCACAACCTCAACTTGGGGGTCAACCTCAGGTTGGATTCCATAACCCATTGTATGGACAAAATGCGCTTGGATCACAATTTCAACTTTGGAACCTTCCTTTCCAAGGAAATCCACAACCGTTTGGGGGGAAACATTCCCAAGTTAACTCTTTTGTACCCCCTAACTTTGGCCAACCGTATCCAGGTTCCTTGAATCCCACTTGGGGTCAAGGCGTTCAATATAGTGTCCCTTACCAAGGGAACCCCTCTACCCAACCCAACCTTGTAGGCTATACGTCCCAAAACCCTCCACAATTGAGTCCGTAAGGACTGTCCAATTATTTGCAGACTGCTTATGGTCCTACTGGTATACCTACGTGACTTCCCCCTCAAAACTACCAGTTTCCACAAGTGAACCGACAATTTCCTTTCCTGGCCACTTTGGATTTACCCGATCTATCTAGGATTTTGAATGATCCTATCTTACATTCTCCTTATTGGCCCATCATACTGACAAATTTACTGTTCGACATTCCTAAATTTGACGGTCGAGAAGGAGAAGATTCGAATAATCATGTTATGAATTTTCATCTGTGGTGTTCATCCAACTCCTTGATGGATGACTCCATCAGATTACGACTTTTCCAATGGACTTTCACGGGTTCGACAACAAAATGGTACATAGAGTTACCGCGAGGTTTCTTCAATGACTTTAACACCCTAGCCATGGCCTTTCTGACACATTACTAGTTACCAATTCGATACGAGACATGAACTGAAATTTTGAGTTCTTTCAAGCAATCCTCATCCACTCACATTTCTGATCACATCCATGAGTGGAGGAGGAGAAGACATTTAATCAAAGTTCCCCTTCTTGATCAACTGTTGTTTGAGTGATTTATCAAATCACTCATTGGACCTATTTCTCATGATGTTTCCATGGGTGGTGTTGTCACTGAAGAAAAAGCGATTAGTCATGCTTAATATCTCGATCTCGTTTATTCRCAAATGAGAAAACTTTACGATTTGATCCCTGATGCTCCTCGTCCTTCCACAAACCATACCCGAAAACCTCCAGAAACCTCTCATGTTTCTGATGGTGTGATTGGCACCTTCCATGTTGATACCCAKTCGATGCACGCCAATCACACCAATCCCAAATCCAATAATTACAATGCACAAGATACTCCTACTCCTACTCCCATTGGTAAGACCGTCGAGGTTAATTCTGTTCAATCCATGCCTGCCGGGAAAAATCAAAATAAAAAGAAAGGAAAGGGTAAGAATAAGGAGGACAAGAATAATAATCCACAATATGATAAATCCAAAACACAAACCACTGATGATAAAGACAAATGTAAACCTCGTTACCCATGCCTTATTTGTGATGATGATAATTACACGAAACATTGTCCACGTTGAGCCGAGATGACTAAGTTCCTCCAAGGGACTGGGAAACCTTCTACACCTACTGTTTTTTCATAGCCTTTCCCTTCTCAACAACAAGCCCAACTAGTCATTCATTACCAAGCTACCCCTTCTACTTCATCCTATACCCTTATGTGTACTGGTGACTCCAAAAAGAACAAAGTTTCAATTGCAACTCGAGCGAAATATTACTCTCCGTTAAAAGAGAAAGTTGATGATATACCACCTTCATTGGTTCAAACTTATCCAAAAACTTCACCTCCCAATGATCCTTTTCATCTCAAATGGTTGGGTCTTGATACATTCCTTCGCCCTCCTCCCAAGGGCATTGTTCAAAATTCTACGTTTAACCCTCACACACGTGCTGCCCAAAACTACAATATTGTAGAAGATCTTGTGTAAGCACCCTCTGCAATGTCAGCTTTTGAAGTCCTTCAAAGTTTCCCAGCTCAAAAAAAGGCACTGTTAAAGGCCATCGGTGGAATTGATCCTATGGATACTAATCTCATAATCTTTGACTTGGAATATCACGTTCCAAGGATTTCTCCTCAGTTAGCTTTTCAGATCCAAGTTGTTTTTGAAAACAAGAATATCTGTAGAACAATTATTTTTGAAGGAGCCTCGACTTGCGTCATGTCCGTCACTTGTTGGAAAACCACTGGCTCTCCTACCCTCACTGAATCACACAATACACTTAAGGCCTTCAATGGTACAATATTTAAACCCTATAGTGTTCTTCTGTCATTGTCTATTACGTTGGAAGGTAAATCAGTCAATGTTGAGGTTGAGGTATTCGATGCACCTCTTTATTATAACCTTTTACTCGGCCATATCTGGATTGATTCCATGTGTTTCGTTGTGTCTACCCTTTTCCATGTGGTACATTTCCCGCATCAAGGAAAGGTAGTTACTATTGATCAAATGACCTTCTTTAATTCCGATTCCCGTACTAGCAATGTTCCCTTCATTTCAAAGACACCTCATGGTAACGAGAATGTCAGGGTGGGTCTTTTGAAAGATTCAACTTTGATGGGTACATTTCCAATCCCACCACCCGATATTCCCCCTCCTTTTGTTACCTCTATTAACATTATATCCACCATCGTTCATGAATCCCTTGATTCATATGACCCATGGGTGGTACCTAGCCGTGGTTATTACCCTCGTTATGATGACAATATGCCTTTAAGTCTGGTCGAATCTGCTTACCAAACTATTCAATCGACAACCCCTTCCCCTCCTTCTTTCTGTGATTCTTATCCTGATCCATTTCATGTGATATTTCCTACTGGTGAGATGATCATTTCAATCATGTCTTTGGAAGACACCCCCTGGGACGATGGACATCATCGATCCATTCTCCTCCTAGAACACAATACCATAGAGAGTTACCAATGGATTTAGACTCTGTCGACCGTTGTGGTTATTTCTTCGGTTCCTGAGTCAACACATGATGTCTTGTACGAAGGAAACTTGAGAAACATTTCACATACCATCCCTCTCAACATATCTATCAAAACCAAAGTTGTGGAGAATGTTCATATTCGAGCCTCCTGTTCTCCAGACAAGGTCCACGAATATAAAACCCTTTTCCAAGAATTCCACAAAGTTTTCTTCTAGAGTTACGAAGATATGATAGGTATCAATCCTGATATCATTGTACATGAGATTAGGACATATCCAGACGCTAAACCCGTTCGACAGATAATTTGCCCAGTGCACCCACACAAAGTTACTGCTATCAAGCTTGAAGTTGAAAAACTTCTTAAATATGGCTTTATCTATCTCATGGCTTTGACTGATTGGGTATCAAATCTAGTACCGGTGAATAAGAAACAAGGTACCATCCACGTCTGTGTAGATTATAGGGACATAAATAAATCTTATCCTAAGGGAAATTACCCAACCCCTTTCATCGGCCAGATCGTTGACGACTATGCTGGCAGCGAAATATTCTCTTTGATGGATGGTTTCTCCAGCTATAATCAAATTAATATTTTACCCACAGACCAACACAATATCGCTTTTATTTGCCTTTGGGGGACCTCTGCCTACTGGAAATTACCCTTTGGTCTCAAGAATGTTGGCACGAATTTTTAGAGTGCTATGTCTTATGCTTTCCATGATATTAAGCACATGGTGCAACCTTATCTTGATGATCTACCAACATAGTCCATGCGTCGCCAATATCACCCGATGCATTTGAGGTCCATTTTCGTATGTTGTTGTTATTACCATATCCGCTTAAACCAACACAAATGAATTTTTTGTGTGCAGTCCGACCACCTGCTTGGTTTTATTGTGTCGATACACAGGATTCGAGTAGACCCCTTGAAGGTTGAGGCTATCCTTAATTTACCTCCTCCTTCCACTTTACGCTAGCTCCAATGTTTGCAAGGGAAGGCAAAATTTTTACATCGTTTCATCCCCAATTATGCTGAACTTACGAAAGGATTCACTCGGCTACTTAAGAAAGGTTACGATTTTGTATGGGACAATACTACAAACAAATCCTTTGAAGCTTTGAAACTTGCCTTAACTCGTACACCATTACTGTTTCCCCCTGACTATAGTCGAGATTACTTCCTCTAATTAGTTGCTTCAGACTCTACCATTGCCATGGTATTAGTCCAAGAGGATGATTCTCATGACGAACATGTGATATACTATTTGATTCAAAGTCTCACGACTACCGAGACTAAATACTTACATGTGGAGAAATTGGCATTGGCAGCTGTTCAAGCTGTCCAACGTTTTCGTCATTACATCTTATTACGCAAAACCATTTTTATTTCTGATTGAAACCCTATGCAACATATCCTTACGCAACAATTTCTAGGGGGCAAGTACTCCAAATGTATAGTGATTCTCCAGGAGTTTGACTTAGAGTTCGAACGTGCTAAGTTTAAGAAATCTTTGGTTTTTGTTGAACTGATATGTGACCTTCCCTCCACTGAGACAAAAAATGTGGCAAAGGATTCCTTACCTGATGAATCCTTTTTTCTGATAAGTTCTGATGACGTATGGTACGGAGATATCCTTATCTATCTCTAGAATCAAACTTTCTGGACGATATATCTAGTACAAATCGTCATCGCATATGCTATGAAGCCCACCAATACATCATTCTAGGTGATAATCTTTACTATCGCAGTGTTGATTCTATTTTTCGATGATGTCTCACTTACAAAGAAGATGAGAAATCTTTGAATGTCTATCACTCCTGAGCCTGTGGCGGCCATATGTCTGGGTATGCCACTGCCTAAAAGATCTTACGAGCGGGTTATTTCTGGCCTTCTTTATTTAGGGATTGCATCACTGCTGTTCATAAATGCCATGCTTTCCAAACTTATAATAACAAGATAAGATCTCATCCTACTGCTTTACATCCTGTAGTTTCTGTTGGTCCATTTTCCAAATCGGGCATTGACTTCATGACATGTAACCCTCACTCGGCTGGGGGGCATGAATACATCATTGTAGCTGTGGATTATTTCACTAAATGGGCCGAGGCGATGCCTACTTTTGATATCACCAGGAAAACTGCAACATTGTTCATATTCAATCATATCATTACTCAATTTGGTATCCCTCAAACTATCATTACTAATTACACTAGTCATTTTTGAAATTTCACGATGTCCAAACTTGTTTAAAAGTTGGGTCTTCGCCATGAAAACTCAACCCCCTATTACCCACAGGCCAATGGCCAAGTTGAAGGAATCAACACAGTTCTCATTACTATGCTTCGACATATGATAGGAATTCATAAGATAACCTGGCACACGATGTTGTTCTCAGCATTATGGGACTATCGGACATCTGTCAAGTCTACCACGAGATTTACACCTTTCCATCTAGTTTATGGTATCGAGGCTATCTTGCCGATTGAATGTGAAATACCATATTTGAAACTGGTCATTGAACTTCTCCCCAATACCTCTCCTAAAGAAGAGCGTCTGTTGTATTTAATGCAACTAGATGAAACCCGTTGCGATGCCACCCTAGTTATTGAAACTCAGAAGAAATGTGTTAAAGTCCAATATGACAAGCATGTTAAGCCACGTGTTTTTTTTGAAGGTGATCTAGTTCTCCTCTACGAACATGATCATGATTTGCTAGGGGCCGGTAAATTCGAGGCCATGTGGCGAGGTCCTTACATTTTCAAACATGTGTTGGAGAAGAGAGCTTATGAGCTAGTTGATTATGATGGAATCCCTTTGAGTGAACCCAGAAATGGGCTTTACTTAAAGAAGTAATATGCTTAAGTCATTTTTTCATGGGTTCTTGTACTTTTAGTGTATCATACTCTTGTGTGCTTTTTTTTTATTTGGTTTTGACCTTCAGTTGTTTACCTTGCATTATGCTTGGTTTCCAGATGTTTGTGTCTTCATGCATTAGCCAATTATGTGTTAGACAAACATTTGAGAAATTTATAAAACACAATCACACTTTGTACATACAACAAATAAGCCTGTAGAAGCCTCATATATATATAACGATAATTTTTTTTACAAAAAGTGTTTTTGTACGAAGAACAAAATATAAAAAATGTGAAGCACATGGCTTCATATACAAATATAGCATCAATGAATTTGCTCGCTATAACATGCGACTTCTTGTGCTCCTCTACGAAGCAGTCAACCAACAAAAGCAAATACACCCATTATGTGGCGTTGATAATGCCTCAGGATATCATCAATAGAGGCATCTGGGACGTCCATCGTCAAACCCTCCAAGTTTTGTTCTATAGACTCGTAGTCAACAGTGGCTAATCCTACTACCTCGACTCTCTCCCCTCACCTCTGAATGGGGAATGAACCTGGAGGTCGATGAGGTCCCACATCTGCATCACCAAAGAGATTTAATATTAGTCATCGGATAAATAACATAAAAACATTTCATATTTAAAAATCACACAAACATTATAAAAAAAATGTAATTCTTACCTATGTTCCCCCATTGAGAACCTTAAGGAAGAACCAAGTCTGGATCACCTCAGAAATCTAAGCCGACATATGCGTAGTCGTCTACCATAAGCATCTGGGTCCTCAACCAATCAAAGAAAACATCATTATACCTGATGATGGGACTAGTCACATGCCGTGTCATGAGGTCGACCCACCTCTTCATTCTTGGATCTCATGGGGAAGGTATACCCCACTCTACTTGTAGGCACAAGTTTGGAACCCTCCCCAAGAACAAGGACACCAAAATTGACCCGTATCCGAACTGTTTCAGGTCACCTCTCCTGCACTTGGTCAATTGTTTTTTCATGCTTATGAGAACCCCGTCACTCCAGTTGAAAACTCGAGGCTCCATACATTCCAGCGCATACTGGAAATAGCTTTGAAGAGCCATATAGGGAGATGCACTCCCTGCCATGCACGTGATGGTGTAAAGGATAGTCCGTAAAGGTAAGTCATGAACATCTCTTATAGTGAATTTTCCGCTATGCTTCTGAGTACCGGGAACATAATGTGCACTGTTATAGTGGCTCATAGGTTCGCCACCTCCCCTGCTACCTGTCAGTGTAACTTGAGCCCCACAACGAGATAACCCAGTCAAGAAGTAGATATCCTCGATATCTATCGCAAGAATGTGAGCCCCCACATGGAATACCTGCTGGTCCACATCCCACATGTGAACTAAGTATTAGAGCAACCTCAACTGGGCCCTCATGCCCTAGATCTTGAATAATTTTTAGCAGTCCACACTACTAGAGGTAATTTACCATTCCTGGCTCATTCCCGACAAAGTAATCTCCATCCTCATTCTCTCTCTCTTGCCATTCCAACATCCTTACCGTAGAAAACCTGAAATGGAACATAAAAGAGGGATTAACATCTTCATCTCTCTCCTGGAAACTTTTTATTGGAAGAAACATCTAAAAACATTTTTTGTTTTGCGCACGTCGTAGGCTAGCACGCCCATACAATGCAGTTGTCGCATTGCAACTTAAAGGTGCCTGCGACGACCTTGGGTTGTCACAGGGCACGATACATGGCACCTGTGACGACCTTCACGTGCAAGTACCCTTGAAAAATTGACTCAAAAAGACATTTCTAACCAATGAAAAGAAAAAAATAATCCATGAAAAGTTGAAAGAGATGAAAATTACCTGTTCAGTGGAGACCGTTTGTCAAATTATCAATTGTGCCTCCCGTAATCCGTAGTGGAAGTTTGAGGTAAAATGGGGGTTTTGGAACAAATTTTGGGTGGAGTAACAATGGAATGGCAAAAATAAGGTTTTACCCATTCTTATTACTTTTTACTTTTTCATTGTATTATTTTATATTTTCCACCTAAACCCTAATGTTTTAACGACATTGCAAGTGTTTGGTTTTTTGCAGATGAAAAACCTAGGAGTGAATTATGGAACAAGGATATGTCTTTTGGTTTTCTTTTATACATTTGTCGCATGTACAAATTCTTTTAGAGTTTTTCAGGAAAAAACTTTGAGCTTAGTTTTCTCTCTTTCTCGTGCTCGTAAATCAATGAGAACGTAGCCAAGTATACTTTTGTCACTTTTTCGTACTCGTAATGGTAACACACAAAAAAAAACCTATGGAGTATCCTTTAAGCTCTTTTCACACTCTGTAAAAATGAAAAGATTGCCGAGTGACATTTTTCTTTTCACGCTCGTAAAAGTATTTGAAGAAAACATTTGATGGGCATAGATTATCACTTTTTCGGTCTCATCAGATTAACTTACGAAAAAGGAACTTGTGGAGTCCTCTTTAAGTGTTTTTCAGACTGTCTAAACATGAAAAACCCCTGAGTTTTCTCTCTTTGGACTCATTAAACAAACATCGTAAGACCCATAAGGGACCGAACCACTCGTTCTTAGGGTTCGTTAAATGTAATCCAAGAGAATCGTCCGAAGGATGAGATTACATTAACAAGCATAGGTTATCCTCCTCAATCTTGTGTAAAAATAAATAGGTACTCGCTAGAAATGGTGGGGTAAAATTTGGGAAAGAAGTTTGTCTCTGTATCCATGATTAGTGGCAGTAATAGTCACTCTTGAACACAACACCCCCATTTATCATTGTATCCGGGATGGGAAATCCATTTGTCTCTCATTCAACCATCCACATGTGTATATGGTGGTTCCTCCTTGAGTCAATGCTTCCACAACCATTATCGTTTCATTCATATGTTCAAGATAATTCCAACCTTAATAAGCCTCCTATTGAGTCGACCATCTGCAATTATAAATTTTCTACCATGTCAGCCTGCCCTGTGTCATTTTCGAATCACTTCATGCTCCGATTTATCTAAAATCTGTTAGTTATTTCTTGTCATTGATGAGGGATACATCAAGGCCCTCTTGTGACGATTATTTTCCTGTTGACTTCAGCTCTTCATATGGGAACAAGACTTAGAAATCATTCAGTTCCTTAGAGCCTGCATGCCTCAATGATAGGTTTCTTCACTTTCGACAGTGGGTTCACATCGTTGGCCCTTGATTGGAAGATTACCTCGAGTGTTCGACTTCAACTCCTTTATTCACACTCATGGGATTGTAGTAGGGTACCTTGGGAGTTATTTACCTCAATTGTGATTTCCCTCACACTTGTTAATGGTTCTCATCATTGACTGGTAATCAAGTGGTTTCTACCTTGTTCGACTTCAACACTTGTAATCACATGGTTAGATTCATACTTAGGGATGATGAAAATGAAGACCCTGGGTCATACTATTCTGGTCCAGGTTACGATGAAGTATTCATGATTTGTATTGACACATAGATCCACTTTGTATGTCTTATGGCTATGTCCGAATTTGAGTCATTTTAAGAGCATAGATCCATAATGTATTCTGGGTGGCTATGCCGATTCACCTTGACATGTGTCCACAGTGTATATTTAGTGGCCATGAATCATTTGACACTTTGTAATCTGAGTATGGGAATGCCTACTTCAAACAATGGTATATCATTATGCTGATGCTTGACTATTTGCAGGATCCTAACTGGTGCGCTCTTTGTTTCCGACACACATTCTACAAAGTATTTCGGTTATCACGAGTTCCAAACTCATAATTTGGGGGGCATTCTGTTACACATTATTTTGGTCATCATAGTGATCCATTGACAACATGTGTTCATGTTTCCAAAAAGATCCTTTCTCCATGAGGAAAGTGGCTGGCTTTCTCTTCCAAAAAACCTTATTAAGGAAGGTCGTCGCAGGCTGCACCATAAGCAGGATGCGATGATGCCTAGTTGTCTCACTCTGCTCTAAAACTGGTTTGCGACATCTCCATAGTCTTCTCTACAACTGGGGTGCGATGATGTCAAAAGGCTAAGAAAAGGTTGAACTTCATGAAATTTCTAGAAGGGAATCTTCTAGAAGATGAGGTGGCATCTGCATGGTTGGGATCCTACTCACTTCTCTAATTTGGTGGGATCATCCTAATCTCTTTAACAATATTTCTTTCCCCTATATAAGGATGGATTTATCATGGAAAAGGCTAAGCAAGAAAGTAAGGTTAATGAAGGTTGAATAAGGCTAATATTGCATGGAGAGTTATGCATTAGATCATCCTTGAGAGCCTCATTTTAGCTCATCAAGTCATTGTAGATATTCTTCATTCAAGATTGGAGCAAGTTTGTGTGTTGGAGAAAAGGGTCATCGGAAGGGGACCTTGCAACATCAAGGATTTGGTTGTAATCTCCACTTTCATTATTATATAATAAAGTGATATGTTTATTTCCCATAAAACTTTTCTCATTTTATTGTATGATTCCTTGATCACATACATAGGTTCTCTTTGAGTGTGCTATATTGCTTTCACTTTGGTTGGCTTGTGTTCCCTGGCAGATCCAATATCATAGGAGCACTGAAGTGGAGCTAGGATAACAACGATAAGAGGAAGCAACATTTAAATGATATGTTTTCCCATATCTTGCTAGATAGTAAACTCAATTATTAGAACTTAGGGAAAGCATCATATCCTATTATGTTTTGTTCTAGATCTAGGTGGATCTAACGAGATCTGTTTATGTCCACATTTACCGATAAGTTCCATAACACTCATGCGATTCCTGCATGAACCTGTAAACTACACCAACTGCATAAGAGAGGTATGGTATGGAGTGTGTGAGATACAACAAGCTCCCCACTAGTTTTCTATACAATGTGTTGTCAACCAGTGGAGTCTCCCCAACATCCTCAAGTTTGACTGTTGATAGGAAAGGACTCGGAGCAAACTTGCAGTCTATCATGTGAAATATCTCAAGGAGATCTCGTGCATACTTGGAATGAGACAGTTTGATTCCTAATGCATCCTAACTAATCTCGAGTCCAAGGAAGAAGTGTAGCGGACCCATGTCCGTCATAAAAAACATGTCATGTAGAATTCTCTTGACTGCAACAATCACTGAAGTTGAGCAACCAATGATCAACAAATCATCAACATACAAAACTAATATTAGAAGTGAATCAACGTCTTGAGCATGTAGACATTCAGGTTTGATTTACAATGTACAAAGTTATGTTACAACAGGTAGGATTCCATATTGGCATACCATTCTCTCAGAGCCTGCTTGAGGCCATAAAGGGACTTGTTCAGTCGACAAACCAAAGATGAGTCCTGCATAAATCCCTGGGGCTGCTCCATATATATATCCTCAGAGATATCACTGTGAAGAAATGCATTCTTCACGTCCATCTGATAGACTTCCCATCCCTTGGCTACCGCAATAGAAAGTGCCAATCGTATGGAATCCATCTTTTCTACTGGAGCAAAGGTCTCATCATAGTCAATGCCGTGCACCTGCTAAAATCCTTTGGCAACAATACTGGATTTGCATATGCTAATATGTCCATACGCTACGCTCTTAGTCCTATAAATCCTTCTGCATCTGACAATTTTCCTCCCAGAAGGAAGGGGAACTAGATCCCAAGTCTGGTTCTCGAGGAGGGAGTTGTACTCCTACTACATGGTGAATTCCCAAAAGGGATTTCCAGCAGCCTCGCCATAAGACTGTGGATATGAATACTGAACCAAGAAAATATTCTTGGAGGGAAATGGTTCAGTGGAAGTAAGTGAAATAGGAGGCTCCTAGAAATCAGATCGAGTCCTCCTAGTATCGGCTGGATCACCAACGAGATCCCCTGCATCCGAAGAGTAGTTTGTTCCCACTTGGGCCTCTGTTATGGCTCTGCAATTGCATCTGGATGCTATGACTCTGCATCTGACTATACTGAATTTGAATCTGAATCATTTGAGTCCTCTGAATCAGAAATCTTGTCTGAAGAAGAGTTGACATGTGCATGCTCATCATCTCAGACAGGTGGAAGAATGAAGGTGTCTGCATGCGGCCGCTGAGGTACATCTGAGACACTTTCCTCGAATTGGACACTAGGCTCAATGATGAGCTGGTCCGAGGAAATATCAATAAGCTTATATTCCTTCAGACCATCGGGTTATCCAACAAAATACACTCAGTTCTTTTTGGATCAATTGCCTTCCTCTTTTAAGAGGGAATCCGAGCCAATGCACATGAACCAAAAATGCGAAAGTGGGTCACTTCCGGTTTGAGGCCACTCCAAGACTCATAGGGGGTCTTATCCTTGAAATATCTATGGGGAGATATGTTTTGGATGTATGTTGCACAATTAAGTTCTTCGTCCCATAGTCTCTGTGGTAGTGAATTTGCATGTAGCATGCAAGATGCCATCTCCTTTAGAGATATGTTTTTCCGCTCAACAACTCCATTTTGCTGTAGAGTATAGGGAACTGTATGCTGCAACTAAATCCTTGCCTCATGGAAATGATCATGAATATCATGATTGACATACTGTCCCCTGTTATCAGTTCGGAGGACTTTGATATTCTTTCCGTACTGTGTCTCAACCATGGGTTTGAAATCTTTGAGGTGTTGAAATACCTCAAATTGTTTCATGAGAAATTAGATCCATGTAAAACATGAGAAGTCATCAACAAAAATGAGAACACACCTCTCTTTTCTTTTGGATGGATGTGGAAAAGGACTCATAAGGTCATTATGGATCATATCTAAAGGTGTAGAAGCTCTCTGAGACTTTCCTTTGTCGAATTTATTTTGAGGGTGTTTTTCGAGAACACATCCCACACATACTCCCTTGGAGAAATGAATGTCTGGTAGACAATCAACTAATATTTTCTTTCTAAGCTGTTGCATGTATCTGAAATTCAAATGTCCAAACCTTTCGTGCCATATCCTAGTACTTTCATCAACATCAGTAAGCAACAAAGCAGAATCAGGTTCAATGAATTCAGAAAAAGTATACAATCTAGACTGATGATTTACCTCACCGGTGGCAACCCTCGAGTTGGTTTGCATGTCATATATGTCCACGACATTTAGTGTGAATATGAATTTATTTTCGGTGACATAATTCGTCATCTGATACACAGAGAGAAGGTTGACGAAAAGTTTTGGAACGTGCAACACATTCTCGAAGCTTCCATTGGTGAGTTCAATCCTTCCTTTGCTGGTGAATTCGACACAAGATTTTTCCCCCCATCAGAATAGGAGGACCTTTACATGCATCCAATGAATAATATAATACTTTTGAGGCATCCATGTGATGTGATTCTCCTTAATCTATGATCCAAGCATCGGGAGAGGAGTTGATGTCAATCAAGGCATGGCTAGAATTACCTTTCTTGGGATTCAGAGCTTCTGGCTTCTTCTTATCGGAATTATTTGAGACATTATATATATTTGTTTTTGCATGCATGCAGATTCTAGATGGAATCCTTTGTGAAAGTACGTGCATTTCTCCCCTTTTCTCCCCTTTCCCCCTTTGGATCCGAAGGCATCGGTGAAGGGTTTTGTGTACCCTTCCTTCTTCAGATGTGCATGAGATTTATTTTTGTTTTTATATTTAGATTTATGATATTGGTGGCTTCCATCTTGCACAGTAAGTGCATGCACCTTTGAGACTTTGATTTCTCCCATGTTGATGAGCTTAGTTTTATCTAGTGTCAGGGATTCGATAAATTCCTCAAGAGAAGGCATCTTCGAGGTGGCTCCAAAGGTGAATTTGACATAATGGAATGTGGATATGAATGTAGAGAATTTAGGACCAAGTTTGGAGAGAATGGAGAGAACCATTTTTTTCTCCTCCTTAGATTTATCAACCCTGCAAGCTTTGAGTTGCGACAGTAAATCCTTGAATTTAGTAAAGAAATCTTGGATATTGTTGAAGATTTTTGGATCCAATGTGGGTAGTTCCACCTCTAGCATGTGTCCCCTCATCTCATATTGTTTTCCAAATATCCCTTCCAAGGTGGCCCAGGCATCATTGGGAGTCTTACAGGAAGATATGTGAAAAAGGAGATCGAGAGAAATAAGACTACAAATCGTTCCAAGTGCTTCATCCATCCGATTTAAGTACTTGGATTTTTCTATGGATGATGTTAGTTCTGTATCCGTATTCAGGTTTAGCCTATACAATTCTCTGGTTCAGAGATGAATACTTATTCTCTCGTTCCATGCAAAGTAGTTGTAAGGTGTAAGAATGAATTCTTTTTGGAAATCCATCTTTCCGTTGTCTTCAATATTTTGTACCTGCAAAACATTTTGGTGCATCTTTTTCTTAGTAGTCCATCAGATATGATACCATGTTAATATGTTGAACCTGCACATAATATATCTAGCTATAAAATACTACACACATTTGCAGAGAGAAATTGATAAAGAAGAAGATGGAGAGAAAGAATGGAAGAATTCTCATTAACCGTAATGAATAATGAATAATTTACACATGATATACTCTGTATAACTCAATGAATGCACATTGAAGGAGAACCAATGCACCATAGTGGTGGTCTAGAGTGATATGGACACACACTAACAATTACGGGAGTGAACTGCCACCTAGTCTAGTCTCTCAGGAAGTTACGGGAGTGAACTACCACCTAGCTAAGTTAACTAGTCAACTAGTCTTTAGTTAATTGACTGAACAGAGTGTAGTGAGGAGTTTATCAAGGAATCAAGAGTAATGCACCAGTTTGGTGATGATCCCAATGAAAGTGCACATTAGCATGGTGATGATCCCAATGTTTCATGGTGACAAAACCAATGTAGCATCTAGACTCAACTCAACTAGTCAAACTGAAGTGTCAACTGAAAGAGAATATTGTCAAGGTGGAATATTCTCTCCTAAAATATAGGAGACTAGATAATGAATAATTATGACTAATAAACAAGGAAAAACCTTAGGAAAAACAAATCCTAGGTGTGTGTGAAGTAACTCCAACAAGAGTTATTTGCCTACTCCTGCATATATTTTGTTGGCATCTCAAAAGATCATGAGCTCCTTGGTTGATAATTTAAAGTAAAACAATTTAAGCAATTGAATTGCTCGACAGTTCTTGATGAATGCATGTGAATTCATCATGTTTCTCAAATTAAAATAATGGAACATGAATTTGAAATCAATCCAAGAAGTGAATTTTAGAGGTACCCAGGAAATGGGTACATTTCATATTTGTAGATGAGCAAAATTTTGGGTTTGCTGGTAACGAGGTATGTTACAATAGAACTTTAGTGCTATTTTTTGGTGGATTTTAGCTTTGAGTGATGTTATTTTATAGGGTTGAAGGTGAAGAAACACTTTATCCCCTTTTGCAAAAGAGAAATTTGTGTAAGGCACAAAAATGATCATATTTGGATAAATGTTTGACTACCACAATGATCACTAATGTTTTACTCTATTTTTGGAGTCCCATGATAAAATCCATATAAATGTCAGTCCATATGTGTGTTGGAATTAGTAGTGGTTGCAATGCCCTTGGTGTCTTCACTGTCTCACCTTTGTTTATTTGGCATGTGTCACATGGTACTAAAAATTCTTGGATGTTTGTTTTCATTACCTCCCAGAAGAACATGATCTTACCTCTTTCATAGGTTTTATGAAAGATATAGTGACCTGTTGTAGGTAAAGAATGCAACTCCTCTAATACCTTTTGTTTTAAGGCATAATTCTTTACCAAAACAATTTTCCCTTTATACCTTGATGTATATTGCTACCATGCATACCCTTTAGGAGGGTTGGGGTTTTCTTAGAGCTTTGGATGAATTGAACTATATAGTCATTTGCTGGCCATTGTCTATAAGCTTCCTTAAGCCAAGATTGAATGGGTAAGGATAAGGAAAAGGGGATCCATCCTCCTCAAATTTCCTAGATAAGGCATCAACCACCACATTTTATTCTTCTTTCTTATATATAATCTCATAATCATACCCCATCATTTTAGTAACCCATTTATGCTACTTTGGTGAGGATAATATTTGTTCTAGGAAATACTTCAAACTATGATGGTTAGTCTTGATATGGAAATCACTCCTGATGAGATATGAATGCCAGGTGTTCATGGAATGAAGTATGGCCATCATCTCTTTCTCATAAGTAATTTTGCACAAATTGCGATAACACAACTTCTTATTGGTGAATGCCAAGGGGTTCCCTCCTTGAATCAATACCACTTCAAGACCTTTTCCTGATGCATCACATTCCAAGACAAAACTCTTAGTAAAATCTAGCACTACTAATACTCGAGTAGTTCACATGGAGTCCTTTAAATCTAAGGAGGCCTATTCAACAACCACACTCCATACAAAGGAATTCATTTTGACGTCTACCAAATGTCTTTATCGACAACATAATTAGTGAATTTTTTGAAGATATTATTGAGCATGAGTAGGTACCAAATAAACATATAAAATAATAATATTAAATAATAATAATAATAATAATAATAATAATAATAATAACGATAATAATAGATATCAACATAGGCTTGGTTAGTTAGTAAAGTGGGGTTATTTTTATTCTCCGTCTAAGGCTAAAACCTTGCAACATGTTTTATCCTCATAAGTAAGCATTCCTACACAAGTAAGGAATTTATCATTTAAACTAGGTGTAAATCATGCGACTTTAATGGAATAGATACCCCCCAACTGCAACATCTATTCAAAAATTTTATGATTTCAATGTTGTAATTCGACTTAAATTCTGTAGTGTCCCTTGCTAATTTTTCCCAAATTAAACTCAGTTTGCTGGTGTGGACATTTTATCAAATAGTTTGAGTGCAAGAAACCTTTATCATAAACTAGCAATTTCTGGTTTGTTTGCTAACATTATATAATTGATACAAAAAATTAACACCCTAAGAAATTATTGCATTGATATTATATGGCTGGAGAAGTACAACTTGTCATATCAAAAACACTATAACAACAAGCCAACAAAGATAATATCTGACCTATTCATTAAATAAAGTGTTTCCTATAAATAGAGAAAATATACAAAACAATCACACAAGAGAAATACAAGCCTGTAGATGTAGTTTGTGTGTACTAATGTAATGATTAATAGAACAATAACAACATGATATGGAACTCGATCCAAGTTGAGAATAACTCATCGCATGGAGATGGCTTGATCCCCAATAGTCAAACTAAGCTACAACAATAAAGAACATGACCCAACAACATATAAATTTAGTTCTGGAAGTAAAATCACCCCACACAATGATAAAATTGGTCCATTGTTGAAGTAATGCTCCCAACACCTCATAAAATAACCCCACAATAAATATAACTTGACCCAAGGTAAGGGAACTCAACCATCTACCAAATATCATCTCCAACAATGAAATATCCCTATAAACTACTAAATCATCCCTCTACACAAATGGTATTCATCCCAACAAGGTAATATTTCACCCATAAATTAATCTCATCTTGTATACAATAAGTACGCTGTCCAACATAGAAGATTCAACACACAATGATGTGACAAAGACTAGAAATCAACTTCTCTATCTAGAGAACTCACACACCAAGTAATAACTCACTCCCTCAACCAATAAATAGACCCAACAAAGAGGAGATTGACCCCTAATGAGAGGATACAACCCAACAATAGGAAACTCAACCTACTGAAGCAAAAACGTCCTTTGCAAATGAATAACTCTGCCGCCAAAAGATAAAACTATGCCATACACAATGAAACTCAGCCACCAAAAGATAAAATCCATCACCAATGAAGAAAAATGAAAATACCCAGGTGATCTTCTCTCCATGATCAACTAGGGTGGATGGTATCACCACCAAAACCAATATTTCTCCTCTAGGGTTTTTCGTCCCAAGAGTCAAAGCCACAAAAGCTCTCTCAATTTTGTTTTTAGAAAATACAATGCATAATGAGAGAGGGCACCCTCATTCCCCTTTTTATCCTCATTGACCCATTATCAAACCCTTTTTACCCTTTTAATAAAGTAAAGTGAATTTATAAACTCAAGTCATTTAAAACACCCCCTTTTTTTAATTAATTACTCAATGTCACTTTTTAGAAAAGTTGCTTTTCCACTCCAATGACATTAAATAATTAATCAATCCCCTTTTACCACTAACAATAACGTACGATAATCACTTAAGCTGTTACGTCAATCTTCTGGAGAGATCATTTGGAAAGGGGCATTACAATCATCCCTTCCCGAGATTACTTTTCCTCAAGCAAATGCAAGTTAGGATGGTACACGATTTGGTCACCTTCCCATGTGGCATCGTCTACTGGCCATCTCTCCACTCGATATAATACTCCTTGATCACTCTGGTCCTCAATATCCTCTCACGGACATCCAAAACCTCCTCAGGAGTAAGTATCATTTGTTCCCTCTCATCTAGTGGCGGTAAATTCGTGGAAGTTGTAACCCAGGTCCCCAACGCCTTCTTGAGGAATGATACATAAAGAGTACTATGAATCCAAATACCCTCTGGAAACTCCAACTCATAAGATACCTCTCCAACTCTTCGGATCACCTTGGAGGGACCATAGAGGCGCGACCTCATCCTCTCATCTCCACCTCTTCTTAATGGAAATAATCTATGTGACTACACCCTCAAGAAAACCACATCCCTAATCTCGAAGTTGTGCTCCACCTTGTGCCTATCTACATACATCCTGTGTTGATCTTGGGTGGTCTACAAACTATCATGACTGGTGTCATAGCAATGCTCACCTAAATTTAACCACTCTATCCATGACCTCACATAGTCACGCAGATACCTCTCAACCTGTTGGTTCACCATCTATGTTTGACAATCCGTTTGAGGGTAAAAACTAATACTGGGAGTCAAACCTATGCCTGCAAATTTGATCATCTCGTGCCAACATGCGCTATGGAACCTGCTGTATTGATCACTGGAAATGACTCCGGGTTTCTCATGGACTCTAAACATCTTCCCAAGAGATAATTTTGTCACCTATGATGCCCCATACTATGAATAAATCACTAGTAAGTGCATGAAATATGATAACTGGTCAATCATTGCACACATACTATCTACTCCCTACACCCTTGGTAAACTTGTAATGAAATCTATCAACATGCTCTCCCACTCTTGCTAAAAAATGGGCAAAGACTACATCAACAATGCTGGATGAGTGTGTCATGACCTGCTCTACTGACAAGTCGTACACTCCCCCATATCTCCCAACACATTGTCTACAAAGTACCTCCATGCGAACCTCTCTTGGACCTTCCTATAAGTGGTAAAGTCACGAGGGTCCCAAGATAGCATGTATGATGTGAAACACCCTCTACTCATAACATATATCTACAAGGTTCTAACACAATAATCCACCTAACTTCCCATGATAATACAGAGTACAATAATAAGCTGCATAAGCTCAGTCAAATTCTCAGAAGACCACTCCTCCAAGCAACCAATCCTAAGCATCCCAAGGGTAAACTCTGAAAAGTGAAATATGGCCATCTCATCTATATCGGTTGTTGAGATATCAAACGATGCATTCCTAAGATCCCAAACTAATCTCCAAGAGGAACCATCATGCTGACGTTGCATCCCTCTGATCATAACCGTCTAACTGCAATGATCATAATGCACTCTCCTCTCATGGTACTCACTATCATGAATCATACTCAGTCGAGGCATCTCAGTGAAGTTAGAACCTACCATCCACGACTATACTTGATCTTGGGTATCGTGAGGGAAAAATACCTTGTCATATAGAAAAAAACTCCAAAACTCCTCTCACAACATCCCCACGATGACGTAGACAAATCACTGCCTCAACTCTATCAGTCATCAACCTCATATGAAGAAATCCATAACTCGGATGAATTCCCGGATCCCACCATCAAATTTGAAGTTCACCATTCCCAATGACTTCTACAAAGACCAAATGAAAGAAATTTGTCATGGCCACAATCCCACTTGTCTCATCCAATTGACTCAAGTAAACCTCCCATGTCCTGTTGTATATAATGAGGGCATCAAATAACAACAATAGATTCCTCTGCCATTTTCTACAATACTAGAAAGTGACTAGCATGTTGGTTAACTCTAAGGGCATGACTAAGGAATCATAATGAAGTATGGAAGCATACCTATGAGTATCCTACTCCCTATCCCTGATCTGATGATATCCCAGACGAAGATCGATCATGAAGGGATATGTTTCTCCCTTAGGCTCACCCATCCACTCACCGATCTTGGGTAAGCTCAACTCAATGATATGCTTGATGACTCTATTGGGAGGTCTCCCTAGAAGAAACACCCCAAAAATCCACTGTACACTACCATGTGTCAATGAATACCCTTGCATACTGCTTCCTATCACTGAATCTTCCTGTACCATATTGTATCCTGTAGGCACTACTGTACCCATCATTCTACTGGTGTTGCCTGAACCTGTATCCCAGAGCGTGCCCATGTCTGTCATATACCTGTCCACCCAATCCATTGAAGCATATACTTCCTTGCAGGCTGGTCCACAAGGAATGTGCTCAACTATATCCTCTGCAGCTAAGCCTTGAGCCTTTAGTGGGATATCCAAAATAAATGGCTCATGATCCCAATAATGAAAAATAGGAGCATAGTCAAAACCCTGTGCATCATACCTCTCCTCAAGCACCTGCCACCCTGAATGCTCCTCGTATGGAATCATCACAAGAGGCTCCTCCCTCAAATCGTGGGTGCCACTCATGCATTCATGTATCAAGGCTGTCAAAGATGATGGAGTCTCTACTATAAGTGATGAAGAGCATGCCAAAAATAACTGGTAACAAAGCTCCTCAACCTCCCTTTCCTTTTCTTCAATGAACTTGAGAGCAAGGTCCCTATCCATGAACAACTGCAAGTAATCTAATTTCATCTGCTCTAGTTATTCTTTGATTATGTGAAAATGAGCACTAGTGGCTCCTCCTGCAACTCCCTTTTTCCTCTCCTCCATCTGGGTTTTCCAAATAAGATCTTCAATGAACTTATGAGCACAATCTGCCATTGTCAATAGTTGTACAATTTTCTCCTATGTGACCAATAAATAGTCCTTCAATTCCTGTACTTCTGAAGGCCTTTCTTCATATTCATCATAGTGATATGGGTTGTCCCACCATTGATTTTCTGTTTTGTTTTCCACTATAATAACACTACCTTCATCAAAATAATTGGCTCAATAGATGATACCATGCGATCTCCAAAAGGTGCGATAATGTCATGATCAAGCACCACTTCATCAAGGAAACTCTTCTCTCCGCAAGGCCTACCAAAGATGGTATCTAAGTTAACGTCAAAGAGACTTGTGTCCCCCAAACCATCAACAACATTTGCTTCTTCTTCACCCCAAATCACAACATCGTTAAATGGTTCTACTTCATCCCAAATCACAGTTTCATTCCATTGGAATAAAACTATATCAATGCTATATTCTTCCTTGTCTACCCAAATCTCCTTTGTGGTCTCAAGTTCTAAGGCCTCATGAGCATCCATGTGGTCATTTATAAGAGAAAAAACATACAAATAGTTAACATTTTCCTCATTTTTAGAAGCATCAAAATCTTCATATACTAGTACCTTTTTCCTTGACACATTCACCTTCTTGTCCACTGATACTTGGGGTTCATACCACTCATGATGTTTGATGGTGCAAAAATACTTGAATGACATGATTGCGTGAAATGCCTCACCAAGCTCCTGATACTCCCTCAAACAATCTACAAACTCCTCATCCTGTCCTTTCTGTCCGGTTTGCTGCCCCTATGCAAGAATATTACGAATATTCCTCAAGCTATCCTCCATATTTGATTTGAACTTTTCCCCTATACTGATGCAACTAAAGGTATAAGTGCAAGTTATCACAAGTAAAATTTAGTGGAAGCATTCTGAAATAACTCCTCACTAATTTTCCCCTCAGGATGGTAGGAAAACCAACTCTGATACCGCTGTAGTGTCCCTTGCTAATTTTTCCCAAATTAAACTCAATTTGTTGGTTTCAAAATTTTATAAAACAGTTTGAGTGCAAACAACCTTTATCATAAACTAGCAAGTTCTAGTTTGTTTGCTAACATTCTATAATTTATACACAAAATGAATACCCCAAAAACTTATTGCATTGATATTCTATGGTTGGAGAAGTACAACTTGTCATATCAAAAACATTGTAACAACAAGCCAATGGAAGTAATATTTGACCTATCCATTAAATAATGTGTTCCCTGTAAATAGAGAAAATGTACAACAATCACACAACAAAAATACAAGCCTGCAGATGTAGTTTGTGTGTAGTAATGGAATGTTTAATAGAACAACAACCCCATGATCATGAAATTGATCCAAGATGGGAAAAACTCATCCCACAGAGATGGATTGATCCCCAACAATCTAACTCAACTACAAAAATAAATAATATGGCTCAACAACATACAAATTTAGTTTTGGTAGTAAACTCACCCCACACAGTGATAAAATTAGTCCCCTACTGAAGTAATGCTCCCAACACCTCATAAAATCTCCCCACACCAAATATAAATCGGTCCAAGGTAAGGGAACTCGAACAACTACTAGATTCAACTCCAAAAATGAAATCTCCCTCTAAACAACTAACTCGACCCTCTAAACAAATGTTATTTGGCCCAACAAGGTAATATTTCACCCATAAATTAATCTCAGCATGTATACAACAATTATGCAGTCCAACATAGAATATTCAACACATAATGAAGTGAAAAATACCAGAGCTTGACCTCTCTATATAGATAACGTGAAAAACAAGTAGTAAATCGCTCCCTCAACCAATAACACGACCTCACAGAGAGGATATAAGCCCTCAATAATTTCATTATTTTCTACAGATATAATCTTCTCAAGCTTAAGAGGTTCATTTTGAATGACAACACAAATTCTTTCATCATTAGGGATGGCCTTCCAGAAATTTTCATTCTTAGAAATGTATGAATGATGTAGAGATTGGAGAGCACAATCAGGCCAGTGAGGCGAGAGCTGCTGAGTAGAAGAGGCTGTGAAGACAAATAATCGATCAGCTATTGAATTCACCTCCTTCCTAACATGAGTGATGTTAAAAGATAGGACATTTGAGACAAGTGCCCAGATAGTTTGGGAATATTGTTCCATCAGCTTGTTGCTAGGAGAGCATGTCTTATGTGTCAAGTTCACAACAAGATCAGAATTTCTGAACACTGAAAGGTGACCACAACCAAGATTAATGTTGTTCTCTATGCCTAACAACAAAGCTTTGAATTCAGCGACATAATTTGAGCAAGAAAACTCCAACCTGTATGACAGATTATGAATCTTTCCTGCAGGGGAAACCAAGATAATACTAGCCCCATTACCGTCATAGGAGTGTGAACCATCGAAGTGCATACACCACAATTCATCCTATAAATAAATTATTTCTATAGGAACATCATCCTCTTTAGCGAATATGGAATACACTCCTAGGTCTTCTTCGATATAGTTTACACTAGACTGCAGAACATTCTCTATGTAGGGTGAGATTCTTCCTTCTCTAAGGAATATGATATTCTTTCCATTTCGAGGAACAGATAGATGTGTCATATCGAGTGAGAGGTATCCACCTGTTAGGGATTGTCAATCTCTCCCCAAGATAATTGAGTAATTGCTTACAGGAATATCAATCACCTAAATGTTGAGGGTTGTCCTTATCTCAGGATGAGCGCATAAAACCAAGGTTACATCCTTAATATTGCCTACAGTCGTTTGTTGCAGACTATTATAGGAAAGCATGCTTCTAGCGTTTTCGTTTGTACAAGATAAACCTAGCTCTTCCATAATAATCTTTGACATGACACTTGGGCCTGAACCACCATCAATGAGGCAACATTGGGAAATTTTATCCATGATCTTTATAGAAATATAAAAAGGGGATTTTTTTACAGGGTATCTGAAGTTATGTCCACCTACTTTATTTACAGAAGAAACCTCTTCGGAAAGATTGGCTATAAAAGAATCTTTTCCTTCCATGAATTGTTTCAGATGCATCTGTTGTTCAGGGATGAAAACCATGTCTAGGAGGGTTTCATCCACCTTGATGTTGGCCATTTGATCCAATATATTGTATTTGGAAGAGGGGGGAGGAGGAGTGATTCCTTGAATCTCAGGAACTTTGGGAACCTGGGGCGTAGCAGTAGTTTAAGATGAATGAGGGCTAGAAGAAGTGCGAGGAGGGTCAAATTTTTCTTTTGGGGCATAGGATTTGTTCCTAGTATTGATGACCATGACATCTTCTAGATTGGAAAAATATAGGACAACGACAGTGGATTTTGGTCGTTGACCAAATATATTGTTTCTGACACACTTCCTTAACTCACATGTGGTTTCTTCGTGGTACTCCTCACATAAGTTACACCAACTCAGAGGCAGGATAGCCTTCGGATGGAAATTATTTCCAACCAAACTTCTAAAAGGAGGGGCAGAAGAGGATGAAGCTCCAGGGGTGAGGGGGTTGACATTACCTTTTCGCTCAAAATCTATCATACGATTATTCATGTCTTGTACCATTTGAAAGAGAGTAGACATATTTGTTTGTCTAATTGATTCTCCCTGGGGTAGACTAGTTCGTTCAAGTTGTTCCTCATACTCTGAGCAAGTGTACAGATCGGAATCGAGGTTATTAATGGCCTTTTATTCAAGCCTGTGATGGTAAGGAGAAGGCAATGCATTGTAGTAATGCTTGAAGGTGGCTTGGTTCTAGGGGTGGATAAGTTCGAGGATTTGGTTATACAACTTGGTAAAACGCAAGTTGAAGGACATGATGGTCTCACCATATTTGTAAATGACGTTGTTGTACTCCCTTAACTTCTCAGTGAGTCTTTTGGATTGCTCGTAACTAGATCGGAACCAATAAACCAGCTCCTCCCAAGTAGACAAGATCTTAGGAGGAAGGTCAAAGAAATCAACCAAAACCTTTCCTTCCAAGGAATTGACAAACAGGCACATGAAAGTGTCATTGTCATTAGCCCCTATATTATGACAAGCATTCGAAAACACCACTAGGTGTTCATTAGTACTGACAATGTTGTTTCCTGAAAACTTAGGCAAATGCTCTTTAAAATTTGGAAGCAGGTGAGTAGCAGGTGCTAGGTTAAGAGGAGAAGACACATGCCATGGTGCAGTCGTGGCATATTCTTCGAACTGAAAAAGGCCATATTTTTTAATGACTTTGGTGGGTTTTGTAGTATATTGGACCAGGATATGGTGGTAGTACAAGATACCAATCACCAATGATGATGAATATTGAGAAGATGGAGCACTTCCAGTGCCAATAGAGCCACCCCTAGATTCCATTCTATGGATGATAGGTGAGGGAAAGAAAGATGAGCTAGATGAATCAAATAAAGTTCTCCTTAGAGAACTTTTTTGGGCAGATAACACAACGTTTATCCTTCCTATTTCAATGATAGGATTTATTTCAGGTGACAAGCCTCTTCTTCTTCTAGAATCACGAGAATCTAAGGTCATGAAAGAAAGGACAAAACTAAAGAAACGAGAGGTTATTGCTAATTTCTGGGCTGCCTATGTCTAGCTTCCAATTGTTCTTGGACACTAATATCTCTTTCAATTGCTGCCCAAGAACGGTTAAGCTTAGCATGGGTCCTAACAGTGTCTAAAATAGTATGAAAGAGGTTCAAAGAAATGTTGGTCTGGTCTTGGAGACCAGGCTCAAGATTGGGCTGTCTTGCAACAGGGACAGTCATGAATAGAAAAATAGTCAAGGAATGAAAACAGAAAAGAAAGATGTATCGATGAAAAATAGAGTATATAATTTAACCAGAGAGATATCGAAGATCTCCCCAGTACGGTTGCCAAATAAACGTTGAGGATAAGATATGAATTGATCTTACTCAAGCATTTTCAGACTTTACTTGGCTAAATTAAAGTAGACGGGAAAATCACCCTATGTTTATGGCCAACAAAAATATATATCCTAACTCACAAGTATTAATTACAAGTGCTTAGGCTAGTCTTTTATCAACAAAAATCTTGCTGGAAATTTACTTTTTATGTATTTTTCTGAAAATATCAGTTGCTGAAATAAATGTGAGAACAGAAGTAAAGACACCAAGGTCATAATCAATGTAGATGAGACATAAAGCAATCCCTTATTTCATTTCAATTCACGAAAGAGTCATTGTCTTTACAAAACTTCACACATAAATCTTGAACCAATTTCAAACATAGAAATCCCCGATGGAACATACAAAAGGACCTCTAATAGAAAATCAAAACTGAACTCTAAAAGATGGATCATCTTGCCACATATTGTTGCCCACTTGACTCTGCACAATATCCTTTATCAGTCATCAAAGTTAATTAAAAAATAGACAAGTCTACACAAACTATCAAAGATAGATCAACACCTCTGAAGAACAAGTGTCTGAATGATTTGATTCAACCCTGATTGTTGTTGTCTACAATAAGACCCTGCTATCACAAAAGAGAATTAGGCTATGATGAATATATGAATGGATCAAAACTATACTATCTCAAAATAAATCAGAGAGAAAACCTTAGCATGCTTTGTGCTTCTATCCTCCTCGCATTCCTCCCCTCAGTTCATCTTTTAACAATTTAGAATTGGTTAGAGTAGTTAACTAACTTGTTAGTTAAGCTAACATAAAGCCTTAACTAACTTTAGTTAAGGAGGGGGAAAAGTAATAATCATAATATGGTCATAATTAAATAATAAATAATAGGTGGGACCCCCTTGTGACTCCTTTAGTGAATACCAATCATCACATCATAGCATAATCCATTATCATCACATCATAACATAATCCATTTGTTAAGAAAACACGCCCCTTGTGTCTCCCTTCAAAACATATTTTTCTTTGACAATTTTAGCTCATAAAATTTGAAAATAATTCAAATTAATACTCATATATCCAAAATAAGACATGTTCTCCAAAATGAAACATGCTGTCCAAAATCCATGGAGACCACTGTCATAAAAGAATAATTGACATAAAAATTAAAACCCATATTTTCCAGTCTGTGAAGCAACCTTTCCTTGGTTGCTGCTGTCACCTCCTGATTTCCATGAAAATGCCTTGAGCTAGGAAGAGCCTTTAGGATTTATATCACTAATAACATGGGAACAATCATCCCTTAGATGCATCTGTGAAGACATGGATTTTCCAGAGTCATCGGAGGGTGAGGAAGGGGCAACGACAACTTTTCCTTTACCAGATGCATGGTGGGATTTAGTCTTCAATGCCTTGCTGGCATGGGAGGATTGCACTGGCGAGTGGTTAGGGGAAGCTTGGTTAATGGGGTTAAAAGGTGAGGGATCAGGCAAAGTTAATTTTGGCCAGCCATGGTGTTGGGAGGCTTCTGGGTGAACAATCTCCTGCCACCCATCGTTTTTTGGGACTTCAGGCTGTAAAGCGACATGAGGAGGCACATGTATACTGGGGGCTTGAGGGGCTTGGAAGGGATACCTTTTAGGCCTCGGTTGGACTATTCCCTATCCAATCCAATTAAAGAACCCATCATGGAACAATTGGCCAAGATCTTCAGAATCAACATCAGAATGTATTGAGAACCCAGGCCTCCTTGGGCCTCGGTTCCAGTTTCCTCTACCTCTATTTCCTCGGCCATGGATTCCCTGACTGAAAAAACTCATCTTACATATGTTAACAATTAGAAAATAGTCTTTTAAATAACCATGCATGAAAAATACTTAAAAATACGAAATAAATTTGGATCAACATGTATCTGGCTCATGCAATCCAATCCATACAAATTGTTCTAATGTTAATCATTGAGTAGGGGGATGGAAAAAATGTTCAGGGATACATGAGGGGTTTGTAATTTGCGAAAAAAAATGATATAATGAAAGGGAAGAGATATGGTCACTGCTCAATGATAAAAACAATCAACTGTAAGCAACCAATAAACCTCACTGCAATCCACACAGAATTATGCCATTTCTATCCAATATAAGACATAAATTTTCTTAGTTGTGATCAATATCAGAATAGGGGGTGAAAAATGAATATGGGATATGTGAGGGGTTTATAATTAGCGAAAAAATGAGATAACGAGGGAAAAAAAAGGTTTATTGTTCATGATATTAATCAAGCAATCCATAACATATTTGCAGTAAGGAAAATCTTCATCAACTGACAATCAGATGACTAAGTAATAATTCTTGTGCATTTGTTTAATTTTACTGTCCATTAATATCCAACACAATTTTATCACAAAATAGAAGTACTTCACACAATTTGTAAGAGGTTTTGCTCCCTTTATTCTTACATTCTTCATGTCATAACAATCAACAACAACACTCAATCTGTAACCATTAACATCCACCATTCCATACATTCCCCAATCTACGTTTGTATTTGAAGGTAGTGTTTTCCAAAAATAATAATGGAGTCTCTATAGAGATAATCAAGATCTATAATGATACGTTCCCATACATATATATGCAATAGAAAGATCAAAATAATAAACACCTCACATGCCACGCCTAAAAAGAAATTGTCTATACAACCAACATTCATCATTTAGACACAGGCTATGTAGAAACAAATTTCCAAAACTATTTAACCATACCACAGTAAAAAAAAATATCTTAGTGCTATTCAAAACTGGGCCAAATTTCCCACACAACTATCATCAACAGTGATCCATCGCAAAAGACAAACATGCTTAGAATTTGGGGGTATCACTAGGCATACGAACCAAGCCATCCATATTATACATGGTTCACGACTGAGAGAATTCCACAGTGTCATATTTCCCATAACCACTCAACAATATATATAACCATGACATAACTCAAAACTTCATTCTGAGCCATTTATTTAGTCGCCTATGAGTGATCAAGCCGTATGCATTCAAGTGTAAAAAGATGCAGTAAACATATCCAATATAGTCTTCTAATTCTCAAGAAATCACCCACAGGACATGACAAGTGTGAAAACACCAAACCCTTGTGACTAATTCCAACCATTATCCGAACATCATAAGCACCACCCTAACGACTGTATAATAAACAACAATTTGACAATGTGGTGAGGGAAGCAATAAACCAAACAAGCGGGATAACAATATGTACCTCCGAACCAAAACAAAAAATGACAGAGGCCCTTTCATAACATAAAACGGATTCTTTGGCAACAAGATGGCAACTGTGACCCTTATCAGAGAAATTGGCAATGCAAGGCGCATGCCATTATCACAGAGGTAGTGACGAGAAACTAAACCAACATGATGGCTATACGACCCACGGGTGAGCCTGTATTCAAGGTAATAGACAACGGTGACTGAAAATCACTTGACAGGCTTGACATTTTCCCTATTCAACCTCGACCGAGAGGGCTTAGGATTTTCACAGTAGCCTTCATAGGAGGAACATAGCTAACTTCAGTGAGACTTCGAGGCCGAAGGTGTATGTGCAAGGGGATGTGATGCTAGTGGATGGGAGACAGTCCCTTGACAAGGCCGAATAAGGAAACACAACTCTTAATCAAACCCAATAACTGAGAAGGCAATCATCCAACCATGATTTTAAACAAAACCCTTCAACCAACACGCAGCGGTAATAAATAACTATCACCTAGGAAGACTAACAAACCAACGAACTTAAACTGATATGAGACGAACCATCGATTTCATTCGAATCCAAAATTCCATACAGTTGCAACACTTAGGACAAACAAAAACCCACACAATTGAGCCAAAATCATTTCATAACCAGAGTGAAGTCAATAATGGCCCAAAGAGACATATCTGCTAATGAAAATCCTTAAGACGAGAGGTGGTCGAGCAGTTTCACGTTGCTAGAAATTCGGAGCGTGAACACAACAAAAAGATCAAAACAACAATCCGACTAGGGTGGCGGCCAACATGAAGGGTAAAGGTGACTTGCAGTAAATGCACGTCGCCTCCACCCATATCTCATTTACTATAGAGTACATGCCAACAAGTCTTCCATTAACACCATTAATCAACCAATGCATCGATAGTATCAACACATTCAAACCATATTATAATCCAAGTCCACATAATAATCCAACCATTTGCATTCACTTTTCCGAATGTTCCACCCATGTTTACATTCCCGATATAACTCAAATAAACTGCTCGACTCTGTTGGCAGAAATAATAAAATTGTTGTTTTTATTATATCAACTGAATCATAAAAATATCTGCTTACACAGGGTCATGAAATTTTATTACTCTTCATGAGCAGTTTTCGAAACGACAGTTGTAAATTATCGCTTTTACCTATTGTTTATTCATGCTTTGTTTTCATGACTGAAAGCATGAAAACTTGCGAATGCAATTACCATTTTAAATTTTCATTGAAGGCAAGTTGTTTATATAATTTGTTATGGAATTTTAATTCCTTGCCATAAAGGTATTAACCTCATTGTTTTTGACCCTTTCAATTCTAAGCGTGCCTGAGAGATTGATAGTTTTATGAACAAAAGACCTCCACCATTTGATTTTTTTTGCATGGTTTTGGTTTGATTTTCGATTACATTTCTTTCACAAAACTCTTGGTTTTTCAATTTTTGATTTACCCAAACTTTGCAATTAAACTCATGATGCGTGCACTCATTTTCGTTTCAATGTTTTGGTCCTATCTCGTACAAAATGCAAAGGTGGCATATGACTTGCAGACCACCATTATCGTTTGGGATGGTCTCGAGTTTCGTAAACCTCTTCACATGTGTTTTTGATTAAACAATTATCTCGTCATATCAGTCTTTACACTATTCATTGTTGGGCTCAGGGTTATGGCTCTGTTTTGTTTTTACAAACCCTACCTGTATGCTATGTCTGTTTTATTATCCTCCCGTCCAGTATGGCTTTGGTCATGAGAGTTGAACCAAACAGTGCCAAAACCCTGCTCTTATACGATGACGCCAGAGGAGATTTGGAAAGAAATGGCTGGCACGTTTTCATCAAGAAGTTTTAGGGTTTTAATCTTCAGGTTGCCCAAGAATTCGGCTTAACCTTTGATGGTTGTAGGGAAAAAGTTGGTGATGTGCAATTGGAGGTTACCAAGGAATTCCTGAGTCAAGCCACAGGATTGCCAGCGAGTGGTCAGAAATGGTTTAAGAATGCAAAAGTGGAGGAAACTCCTTGGACTCTGCTATTTACATCCCGAAAAATAACAAGCTGTGATAGAGGTATGCCAATTTCATTCCTAAAATCTCAGTGGCATGATTTACTCACTGCAGTGAAGCAATTTGTTACATGTGAGGGACAGTTCGGGCTCGTATTTTTGTACCATTTACGCCTACTTATGAGTTTTATGGGTTTCCCTTTGAACATGCCATACTACTTACTCAGGAGTCTCTATAAAATGGGGAAAAGATACAAGAAACAACGATCAAACTCTATCCTTTTTCACCACGGCCTAGTTAAAATCTTACTCATACATCAATTACAGTCACAAAATGATAGCTGGGATTTGTTCATAACCCGAAATGGCTATGGTAACCCTGACTTGGGAGAAGTAGATAAACTCATTTTCAAGGAAACCCTTGTCCACTTGACGACATCTCTTTCACCTCTCCAGACATGTGCCTCTTCACCTAACAACGAACCCTTAATCCATCCCAAGGTCATTGAACAGGCTAGTAAACAGATTGCACATCCAAATGACTGTGTTAAAGTTGTGAAGAAACCTACAGGAAAGAGGTTTAAGAATAATATTGATATCAATTTTAAAAACAAAAGAGATGACAAGCTAATTTCATGCAGTCTTCGTAATAAGATGAATTCTCATGCCAACGTGATTAGCATGATCGAGGTTAACGGAAGCTCGGATGCAGAAATTGACATATTCCTTGCAGAGGAAGACCCTTTGTCATTTGGGCCACACCCTGACCGACCCTATAACTTTGTCGATAATTTGCCTCCCTGTTTAAAAGACAATCTAGAGTTTCCTGGTGTCAAGTTTTACAACAAACCTACTATTCATTTGGAGGATGCTTCGGTCCACAATCTTGGTTGTTCTAATGCAAACGCCATAGAGTTATAGTGTGGGGTTTGTTTATTGTGGATTGAAAGATATTATACGGATATACCAGTTCTGCAATCCCAGGTCAAGGCTTTAAAAGATCAGGTCGATGTGTTAGCGAGTGAAAACTTAAGGCTCGATTCAGTTATACAAGGAGGGTAAAAATGATTGAAGACCACAGTACATGTGATATTTAGAAACGTGTAGGCTGCCACAACCATCGTAAATTCCAAAGTGTCATGATTCGATTTGATTACATGGTTAAAGGTATGATCTTTTAAATGAATAGCATGTTTGTTTTCATTCTTTAGTTAGATTATTTGGTTGTTGAATAAAGCTTTATTTTTAAATTAGTTTGATTTATTTATTAAATAGAGTGAGATTTCATTTACTATTATAACTAGCTGCAGAATTGCAAGATTATGTAGCCAGTTATATCAATTCGAATTATGTAAATTAATGACAGAAAAGGTATTTGGAATCTTTCTATTTTTTTTCTCTTCCAGGATATTCAGGGATCTATGATGTCAAAAATGATTTGAGGCATTCTTCAGACCTTCTAGTCATATCTATAATGTAGTTTAAATGGACATAAATGAACTGTTTTTAGTTTTCTTAGGATTTAGTAAAATCAGGGTGGTTTCATCCCCCTTTATTTTTTGAAACAAATTTGATCTCAGGAACAGAAAGATTTATCTTTCCTGAGGCCTTTATAAACCTATCATTTTGTAAACAGAAGCATCTCAACTTGGGCTTAGAGTATGAACAATTATACACAGACTTGAATGGGACAGAATGCATGTTACAACTTTAGCTTTCGTGTATGATGTTTTAGTTTAAGTTATGTTTATTTCGATTTGATAATAGATGGTGATTGCTTTTGTCGTCATGATTTACTGCAAATCGATATAATTCATTTTTATATGTTGTCCATATCTCATGTTTCAGATACAATATACAGTGATCATTGATTCAATTCAAATTGTGAAATTTGTTTCTAATTTTCTGTTGAATGTTTAAATACAAATTCTTACAGCAAGATTTATCTCACTGTAGTTATTGTAAATCACAAGATCATTGTGACTGCTTCCACTATATGTTCTGTTATTAAAACTCAATTTCCAGCATATCGTTTCGCATTTATTCGGAGTAATATCAAGATTCGTTGCAGGTTTACCTCTCGGATAAGGTGGTTGGATATTCTCTATTGGACAAATGTTGGATGCATTGATAGGTTAGTCTATCCTTTTATTTCATTTGCTTGCTTATTATAGAAGTTTTTATATATAGTATAATTTTCACTATTTATATCTTTTTTTTTAATTAAGTAGTTTAATATTTGATTTTATGGATACATATAAATAAGAAAACAAACCCAAAAATAAACAGTTTTTTAGCTTTCTCTATTACTTTCATCGAAAGAATCATTAAACATTTGATTTTCTATGAGTCTAGATTAAAACACATTATTTGTATATGTTGTACATATGATAGCTAGAACTATTATATGAATGTTATTTAGATAAACTGTATATATAATATGAGTTGTACATATATACTTTAGTGATTAGTGATTAGTGAGTTAATTTTGTTTCTTTCATTTTTACGTTTCCTTTAGGACCTTAGATTGGCCAACAGATCCATTAAACCCATCAGAGTGAATTAATCCAGATGGCTTGGGCTAATTAGACAACCTTGGACTGGATTCACTCTTCCAGTTGACGAGTGGTCAATTTCTACCATCAACAAATGGCGCTAGAAGGAGGGCCTGAATACTATTGATGGCACGTGGAGGTCGCAAGACTCCTCCCCCATACACCCGCTCACCTATAGTGACAAGAAGTCATTCTGATGACAAAATTGTCTCCCAAACAACAACCACATCAAATAACATTCCACAGATAGCTGTTGAACCAGTAACACCAAACCCCACAGGGTCCGATGTTCAAGAAATTGTTTGTCAGTCACTCCTAAGAACACACGGTGCTTTGGCCCGTATCAGACAACTAGGTCGGCCATTGAACCAACCATTAGACTTCTCTGATATTAGGGAGTAGCTTGAAGGCACTGGTCTTACAGTAAACACTATTGATCCAGGTCACATCCCTACTCCTGCAGCAGGAGGTTCTGGTATTCCACCATCACCACCCCCTTCATCTCCTTCTTCTTCATAAGAAGAGTCATCTGATGAAGGTAGCTCTTCATCTTAGCCTTCGACACCACCCAGACCTATGGAAAATCCAAATAATCCCACTAGACCTTGGCTCGATCAAGATGCAGTGGCCATACCTGGGCCCCAGCATCCTTTGCCTAAACATCCGGAGAAATGGCTCCCTAAATTTGACCCTGATTCCAAGCAGATTGATGAGGATCATATCAAAATATTCATGCTAGCCATTAGGCTCCATAGTGTTGAACACGAAGACGTAGTATGCATAATTTTCCCATATACATTTGAGGGCAATGCTTCTACCTGGTACTTTTTCCAACAACCCCACACCATTGTATCCTGGGAAAGATTCGAATCTTGTTTCCTTGAGAAATTTGGAGATGATAAATCTCTTGAAGTCCTAGTTATGGAACTCTCTAGTTTAAATATGAACCCTAAAGAAAAGATAAAAGACTTTAATCAAAGATTCCTAAATTTAAAGAATCGAATCCCTACGGACTCAATGCCTGTTGAAAATCTTATCGTCGCATACTATACAAAAGCCCTACATCAAAACATTGCAATCTGGGTTAAAAGGTCTAAGAAAGAAAACTTATTAGAAGCCTTCGAGGAGGCGATTTAAATCGAGAAAGATATTCTCAGCCTAAAGGAAAGTACCTCTAACGAATCAGAAACTACCTCGTCCTCCAAGAAGAAAATTGAAATCCTTCCTAGACCTCCCCAAAACAAAACTCAAACAGATAGTTCGGATCTAGAAAACTTATAGAAGGTCATTTAGAAGTTGTCTAATCAGGTTATAGATTTGAAAAGATCACCTGAAGAAGCTTCTTCTAGCAAAGGGACTTACAAACCCCCTTTCAGAAATCCTTTTCCCACAAACTGACCTAACCCAACTTCTGAAGGCCTAAACTTAGAAAGCCTACAATTTGCTATCCAAATGATTTTAGAGGCACATGATAACTTAGTGCCCCCCTAAATTCCTAAAGACGCGGATGAACAAGAAATAGTGGAAGAGGACGAATCCTCTCCCAACATTTTCGGACATTTTTCAGATAGCATCTTTCAAGCTAATTTTGAAATAGTGCATCCTTACAATACCAGAAGTAAAACAATGAATACATCTTCTTCTGAGATTGGCATTAATGCACCTCAAAAACAGTCTAAACTAGTTGAAACAAAACAAAATTTAGCAGCTCCAAGTTTAGAGTATGATTTGATTGAGGATCTAAAAAAACTTAGAGCCAATATTTCTGTGTATGAATTGTTGAAATTTCCTTTTCTGCTACAAAAGATGTTGCAGAACATTGCAGAAAACAACAAAAACAACAGTTCAAACAACAAAAACTTTGCAGAAAACAGCCATAAGACAGCTCAAAAAGTCTTCACTAAAACAACACTAGAACCTGTTGATAAACGAGACATTACTGTAAAAAGCGTGAAAAATGTAGATAAAGTAGTTTCAGGGGGTGCGATCAAAAAACAACAAACTTCTGCTGTTAATACTCGCAGAAATGTTCCTCCATTTTTGTTGACTTTCGAAATTTTCAATAGGAATGTACATAATTGTATCATAGATTCAGGTGCATCGTCAAATGTAATTCCTTGGTATGTCTGCCAAAAGATCAATGTTGAAGTCCAACCTTCCAGTCTTAAGATTATTCAGCTTGATCGGACCAGTGTTAAAGTAATAGGTGAATTAAAATATGTACTTATCATATTGTCATCTAATCCTAAAGTCCATCAAATCATTGATATTATTGTCGTTGATATCCCTGAGGTATATGGCATGTTCTTAAGTAGGGATTGGTCCGAACAACTACATGTTTATTTTGCAACAGATTGGTCTCACTTATGGCTGCCAGAAAATGGAAAGGCCAACAAAATCAAGGTCAATCGTGAGCGTTATCTTAAGATTACGGTTACTGATTTAAATGATCCTAATGAACCATTTACGGATTCTTCCAATTCACCCGAAGCACAGGGAATGAATACTTTTTTCAACAATTTCTTCGCCGAAACTTATACCATTACCGATCCCGAACAACAGTCCAAAATTATGACATGCACGCAGCCAACAGTTCGCTCTCAGTGGTCACATACCCCTGATGAAAATCAAATCTGGTCTCTTTACTTTGATGGATCTAAATCCAAGGAAAGAGCTGGTGTAGGATGTGTGATCATTGATCCAGTAGGTAACAAAACTTTGATTGCTTGTCGGTTAGAGTTTGAATGCACGAACAATATAGCCGAATATGAGGCACTCCTGCAAGGTCTCAGAAAAACACTAGATTTGAGGATTCAGAATTTCACTATCTTTGGTGATTCTGAAATTGTGGTCAGACAGGTAAAATATTCTATCCACTATTTATCTCCACACCTGAAAAGCTATCAGACAGAGGTATGGAATTTAATGAACAAATTTTCTACGTTTAACATTAATTCTATTCCAAGATTGAATAATTCTGAGGCTAATTTGTTAGCTAACGTCACCTCAAAACTTTTTCTTGCAGAAGGCCTATCTCCGAATGCGTTTTCTGTCGAGTTGTTGTTCAGACCATCCGTCTCAGACAACATTACAAATTGGAGAGTCTTCGATGATGATCAATAGATCATCAGTGTTCTGCACATGGAAGAGACTTTCCAGGGCGCAGTTATTGACGAAGGTACCCATGATGAAAACCTTCATGATTTTATGGTAATACCAGATCCAAGATCCCTGGAGTCTGCATAAGACATGGTAAACTCTATCCCAAAATCTGTGGTTAGATTAGAAAATTTTTATGATGTACATGATAAATTCAGAAAATCAGTGAATTGTAAAACAAATAGTTCTTCCTTGACACATGAAAAAGTAAATTTAGGAACTAAAGATAACCCACAGTGCATCAATTTGGGGTTGGGATGTTCTGAGCAAGAAAAGATGGCATTTGTTAATTTGTTTAAGTAATTTGAAGATGTCTTTGCCTGGACATACGACGACCTAAAGACCTTTGATCCTAACATCATACAACACATTATTCCCATGAAACCCTAGACCCAACCTTTTCAACAGAAGTTAAGAAAGATGCACCCAAAGCTCGAACCAATAGTCAAGAAAGAATTAAACAAACTCCTGAATGCTAAAATAATCTTCCCAGTTAGAAATACATAGTGGGTCTCTAATCTTGTCCCTGTGAGGAAGAAGAGTGGTGAAATCCGACTATGTGTCGATTTTCAGAATTTAAACCGAGCATCTGATAAAGACAACTACCCTGTTCCTCCCATGGAACAAATACTTCAACAAGTATCTGGTTCTGAAAGATTATCGCTTCTGGATGGTTTTTCGGGGTATAACCAAGTCCTTAAGTCTCCCCCAGGCCATCTCAAAACCACTTTCCATACTCCATGGGGTACCTACGCTTATAGTAAGATGCCCTTTGGGCTCATAAATGCCGATGCCACCTTCCAAAGAGCGATGGATATCGCTTTCCGTGGCTTAATCAATCAATATGTGGTAGTGTATCTAGATGATGTTACTGTATTCTCAAGGAATAAAGGAGATCATCTAGCTCATCTAAGATCTGTTCTACAACGATGTCGTAAGTATGATATTTCTTTAAATCGTAAAAAATCTTTCTATGCAGTAGAACAAGGCAAGCTGCTCGGATTCATTGTATCAAATGAAGGGATGATTATTGACCCTGAAAGGACCCAAGTTATTTCAAAACTGCCCCCTCCCTCTTCCAAAAAGTCCATGCAATCTTTCTTAGGACAAATCAACTTTGTTAGGAGGTTCGTCCCCAGCTTTTCAGAAATGGTCAGGCCATTACAGAACCTGATAAAAAAGGATGTACAGTAGCATTGGGGACCTTTGGAAAATCATGCTTTTGACTCAATAAAAAAGGCCATAATAGACGCTCCTTCCCTAATGAGCCCTGACTTTTCGCGAGACTTCACCCTCTACACGTTTGCTTTTGATCGGTCTTATGCCATTGTACTAACCCAAAGGAATGATGAAAACAATGAAGTCCCAATTTCCTTTATGAGCTCAACCTTCAAGGGAGTAGAACTCAACTACCCAGTGGTAGATCAGCAGGCTTATGCTGTTTTTAAAGAAGTAAAAAATTCTCAATCTTATTTGTTGAAATCTAGAACAAAAATCATTGTCCCTTACCCTGCTGTCAGAAATTTGTTAGTGCAGAAAGAACTGGGTGAAAAAAGGGCAAACTGGGTCACCTCTTTACAAGAGTACGACATAGAAATTACCCCAGCAAAAATTGTTAGAGGCCAAGGTTTATGTAAATTGGTTGCTGATTCAACTACAGGGCAACATAATGAAACTGATATTTTAATTCAAGATCAACACAATCAAAACCAAATCTGTTGTGTACAAAGACTTACCAGTCCTTGGTATGATGACATCAAATTTTATCTAATGCACGGATCAGCTCCCCGACACCTTGATCCAAAAAAGAGGAGAGCACTAAGATTAAAATCTGCTTCCTTTCAGCTTGTAAACGGTATTTTGTTTCGCCAAAATTTCGATGGAATACTTATGCGCTGTCTTGAAAAAGATGAAGCAGAAAAAGTCTGGTTAGAATTACATGCAGGGGAAGCTGGTGGGCATTTCGGTGGAGACACCACTGCCCACAAAGTATTAAGAGCAAGTTATTACTGGCCTACTCTTTTCAAATATGCCCATGCCTTATGCCGTAAGTGTGTGATCTGTCAAAATGCATCTGGGTGAGTACAAAAACCAACATTCCTGCTACAACCAGTTTTGGTAGACTCCCTTTTTCAGCAGTGGGGCCTGGATATTATAGGTCCAATCAATCTGGCATCCTCACAACAACATAAATACATCATAACAACCACAGATTATTTCACCAGATGGTCCGAGGCTACCCCATTAAAAGATGTAAATACCAGCCAGGTAATATCCTTTCTGAATTCAAATATTATCACTCGTTTTGGTATTCCCGAATGCCTAGTATTTGACAATGCTTCCGATTTTTCATCTCTTGAAATGAGTGATTTCGCTCTAGAAAAAGGAATAAAATTAAAATACTCTGCCAATTATTACCCTCAAGTCAATGGTTTGGCATAATCAACTAATAAAATCCTGATCAAAATCATCAAGAGAATGGTCTTCGAAAACCATAAAAACTGGCATAATGCACTATTTAACGCAATCTGGGCCGACAGGGTAACTCCTAAAACTACTGTTGGAAATTTCCCCTTTTTTCTCGTTTACGACAGGGAAGCGATTCTTCCACCGCATGTCCTTCTTCCATCTCTGCAGTTATCACAGAAGGTACAAAAAAGAAGACTGCCATCCCTTGGAAAGTTGGATTAACGCTTTGCTGAAATTAGAGGAAGTAAGGGCTCAAGTGAAACGAAAATTGGATCAACATCAACTCATTGTCAAAAACTGGTTTGATTCCAATTTTGCCTTTGACAAAAATTTTGAGGTAGGAGATCTTGTCCTTAAGTGGGACAAACCTCATGAGGGAAAAGGAGAGCATACTAAGTTTCAAATCTTGTGGTTGGGACCATTTTTAGTTGCTGATAAACTAGGTCCCAGCTCCTTTCGCCTATAGAATTTAGAGGGACAGCCAGACACCTTCCCGGTGAATGGCCAAGCTCTCAAAAAGTACTTTACTTGATGACTCTCCCATACACCTTTTGTAAATATTTTCTGTTTTTGTTTTCCTTGCTATTTGTTTTTCTTTTCTAGTTTGTTTTTGTTTTCATTTCTCCTTATCGGTCTTCTTTTTGAAACACACATGCCTGCATCACGGGTTAGCTCAGACAAAGAAAGCATAAGACTTTCCCTCGAAAATAATTGCTAAAAGTTGTTAAAACATTAAGTGTTGTATTTTGTGGACTGGTTAAAGATGACTTTTTGTTTGAAAGGCGTTCTCTCGGTTTCAATCTGCATTTGAAATTATTCACAACCATCTTTAAAAATATTTTTATGCTGTCCCTGTTCTTCAAGACAACAACTCAACGATCTCTCCCTGTTCTTGAAAGTCGGTTTTATTAATGAGCTATTTTTGGATCTTGACGAAAGACAACACAAAAAATTTAAAAGGCCTGTGGAAATATTAGGATGTGTTAAAAAACTGGAATTTTCAGTGTCACCTCGCTCTATTAAATATTTAAAAAAAAACTATATTAGAATGTGAATAAATTCTCAGAGAGCTATGGGAAGTGCTTGTAAACCCGTTGGGACACTGAATAGGTCTGCTGGCAGCGGGTGAATGCATGCATGATTCCAAGATAACTTCGCTGGGGTATTGAACAGGCCTGCTAGCAGTGAAGCAATGTCAGGTAAAAGAAAATTCTCAGATATGAATTTCCTTCTGGCCCTAAGCATCCTTCGTTCTGATCTGAAATTTCTTGACAGGATACAGACATTAGAGTGCGTTAATTGACATCCTTGTCGAGGCTATGGATGCCTACTGGTAGTAGTGGCCCTGTCAACATCATTGGAGATTTTAACTTAACATCGTGGCTTTCTTTTTCCAAAGTTTGTCACCAGTTTTCGTTCCTTTAAAAATGAAAGTTATATGAAACTAGACTACATCATGATTATTTGAGATATTTAAATGAATTTTTAGTTGTTCTTCGATTTGAAGCTTTTCAGATTTTTCTAACCTTAACTTGTTCATGTAACAGAGATAACTGCTTCTCCTAGCGTGTTGCCAATGTTAGTAGCAATAATACAATTGTTATTTTTATTATATCAACTGAATAATAAAAATAGCTGCCTACACAGGGTCATGAAATTTTATTACTCTTCATGAGCAGTTTTCGAAATGACAGTTGTAAATTGTCGCTTTTACCTATTGTCTATTCATGCTTTGTTTTCATGACTGAAAGAATGACAACTTGCGATTGCAATTACCATTTTAAATTTTCATTGAAGGGAAGTTGTTTATATAATTTGTTATGGAATTTTGATTCCTTTCCATGAAGATATTACCCTCATTGTTTTTGACCCTTTCAATTCTAAGCATGCCTGAGAGATTGATAGTTTTATGAATGAAAGACCTCCACCATTTGATTTTTTTTGCATGGTTTTGGTTTGATTTTTGATTACATTTCTTTCACAAAACTCTTGGTTTTTCAATTTTTGATTTACCCAAACTTTGCAATTAAACTCATGATGTGTGCACTCATTTTCGTTTCAATGTTTTGGTCCTATCTTGTACACAATGCAAAGGTGGCATATGACTTGCAAACCACCATTATCATTTGGGATGGTCTCAGGTTTCACAAAGCTCTTTTCATGTGTTTTTGATTAAACGACTATCCCATCATATCCGTCTTTACACCATTCATTGTTGGGCTCAGGGTTATGGCTCTATTTTGCTTTTACAAACCCTACATGTATGCTATGTCTGTTTGATTATCCTCCCGTCCAGTATGGCTCTGGTCGTGAGAGTTGAACCAAATGGTGCCCAAACCCTGCTCTTATACGACGTTGCCAGAGGAGATTTGGAAAGAAATGGCTGGCACGTTTTCATCAGGACGTTTCAGGGTTTTAATCTTCAGGTTTCCCAAGAATTCACCTTATCCTTTGATGGTTGTAGGGTGAAAGTTGGTGATGTGCAATTGGAGGTTACCAAGGAATTCCTGAGTCAAGCCAGAGGATTGCCAGCGAGTGGTCAGAAATGGTTTAAGAATGAAAAAGTGGAGGAAGTTCCTTGGACCCTGCTGTTTACATCCCGAAAAATAACAAGCTGTGATAGAGGTATGACAATTTCATTCCTAAAATGTCGGTGGCATGATTTACTCACTATAGTGAAGCAATTTGTTACGTGTGAGGGACGGTTCGGGCTCGTATTTTTGTACCATTTACGCCTTCTTATGAGTTTTATGGGTTTCCCTTTGAACATGCCATACTACTTACTCGGGAGTCTCTATAAAATGGGGAAAAGATACAAGAAACAACGGTCAGACTCTAGCCTTTTTCACCACGGCTAGTTAAAATATTACTCATACATCAATTACAGTCACAAAATGATAGCTGGGATTCGTTCATAACCTGAAATGGCTATGGTAACCCTGACTTGGGAGAAGTAGATAAACTTGTTGTCGAGGAAACCCTTGTCCACCCGATGACATCTCTTTCACCTCTCCAGACGTGTGCCTCTTCACCTAACAACAAACCCTTAATCCATCCCAAGGTCATTGAACAGGCTAGTCAACAGATTGCACATCCAAATGACTGTGTTAAAGTTGTGAAGAAACCTACAGGAAAGAGGTTTAAGAATAATATTGATATCAATTTTAAAAACAAAAGAGCTGGTAGGCTAATTTCACGTAGTCTTCATAATAAGATGAATTCTCATGCCAACGTGATCAACATGATCGAGGTTAACAAAAGCTCAGATTCAAAAATTGACAGATTCCTTACAGAGGAAGACCCTTTGTCATTCGGGCCACACCTTGACCGACCCTATAACTTTATCGATAATTTGCCTCCCTATTTAAAAGACAATCTAGAGTTTCCTGGTCTCAAGTTTTACAATAAACCTACTATTCGTTTGGAGGACACTCCGGTCCACAATCTTGGTTGTTCTAATGCAAACGCCACACAGTTACAGTGTGAGGTCTGTTTATTGTGGATTGAAATATATTATACGGATATACCAATTCTGTAATCCCAGGTCAAGGCTTTAAAAGATCAGGTCGATGTGTTAGCGAGTGAAAACTTAAGGCTTGATTAAGTTATACAAGACAAGGAAAAACGATTGAAGACCATAGGACATGTGATATTTAGAAATGTGGAGGGTGCTACAGCCATCGTAAATTCCAAAGTTTCATGATTTGATTTGATTGCATGGTTAAAGTTATGATATTTTAAATGAATAGCATGTTTGTTTTCATTCTTTAGTTAGATTATTTGGTTGTTGAATAAATCTTTGTTTTTAAATTAGTTTTATTTATTTATTAAATAGAATGCGATTTCATTTACTATTATAACTAGCTACAGAATCGCAAGATTCTGTAGCAAGTTATATCAATTTGAATTATGTAAATTAATGACAGAAAAGGTATCTGAAATATTTCTATTTTCTTTCTCTTCCAGGATATTCAGGGATCTATGATGTCAAAAATGATTTGAGGCATTCTTCAGACCTTCCAGTCATATCTATAATGTAGTTTAAATGGACATAAATGAACTGTTGTTAGTTTTCTTAGGATTTAGTAAAATCAGGGTGGTTGCATCCCCCTTTATTTTTTGAAACAAATTTGATCTCAAGAACATAAACATTTATCTTTCCTGAGGCCTTTATAAACCTATCATTTTGTAAATAGAAGCATCTGAGCCTGGGGCTAGAGTTTGGACAATTATACACAGACTTGAATGGGACAGAATGCATGTTACAACTTTAGCTTTCGTGTATGATGTTTTAGTTTAAGTTATGTTTATTTCGATTTGATAATAGATGGTGATTGCTTTTGTCGTCATGATTTACTGCAAATCGATATAATTCATTTTTATATGCTGTCCATATCTCATGTTTCAGATACAATATACAATGATCATTGATTCAATTCAAATTATGAAATTTGTTTCTAATTTTCTGTTGAATGTTTAAATACAAATTCTTATAGCAAGATTTATCTCACTGTAGTTACTATAAATCACAAGATCACTGTGACTGCTTCCACTATATGTTTTGTTATTAAAACTCAGTTTCCAACATATCATTTCGCATTTATTCGAAGCAATATCAAGATTCGTTGCAGGTTTAACTCTCGGATAAGGTGGCTGGATATTCTCTATTGGACAAACGTTGGATGCATTGATAGGTTAGTCTATCCTTTTATTTCATTTTCTTGCTTATTATAAAAGTTTTTATATATAGTATAATTTTCACTATTTATATCTTTTTGTTTAATTAAGCAGTTTAATATTTGATTTTATGGATACATACAAATAAGAAAACAAACCCAAAAATAAACATTTTTTTAGCTTTCTTTATTACTTTCATCGAAAGAATCATTAAACATTTGATTTTCTATGAGTTTAGATTAAAACTCATTATTTGTATATGTTGTACATATGATAGCTAGAACTATTATATGAATGTTATTTAGATAAATTGTATATATAATATTAGTTGTACATATATACTTTAGTGATTAGTGATTAGTGAGTTAATTTTGTTTCTTTCATTTTTACGTTTCCTTTAGGACCTTAGATTGACCAACGGAGCCATTAAACCCGTCAGAGGGAATTAATCTAAACGACTTGGGTTAATTAGAAAACCCCAGACCACATTCACTCTTCCAGTTGACAAGTGGTCAATTTCGCCCGTCAATAGACCCCTACACAATCCAACGATCATGTATAGCGTCATCATCAAGCATTTAACCGAAACATAGCATAATCACCATAAAACGAAAGCCATCACTTCTATGAGCCACCAACGTTATAACATATGTAAGTCAGCCACCGATCCCATTAATCAATGCATAGCCATTGCATTGTCCCCTTGCCAAAGTGCACCACCAAAATTTCCACCATATGCATATATAAAAAATGTAATTAAACAATATTTCATAGCCATTTATTTGTTATCTAGGACTTAACCACTATCAACAAGTATGTAGAGCTAGGTCTCCTTTTTTTTGCATTAGATATATTATTTACTTTTCCTTAAAATGACTTTCTATAATTTTCATTAACATTTTTGTTGTATAGGCGAGAAGAACAAAATACCATGAATGAATAGAAGGTTGTAGTATCATGAAGGAACAATATCTCAAAACTTAACTGATATCAATGACAACCATATCCTCATCAACCATGTAACTTTGTAGTGAATCATCATAACATTGAAAATGAATAGACCAGATCTTCAAAATTTCAAGGGGGTCCCACGTACTAGCATTATTTAGTCTTACATAATAATAGGCTTAGCAACACTTTGCGGGAGAAATTACGTTGACATTTTCAATAGTCAACAACGACCTCTAGTCCTAAGACCAACGCCTCGTACTCACAGAGATTATTAGTATAATCAATTTCCCACTATAATCTGTATGAAAATGGGATGACATACTCATCTCTGAGTGCAAAAAATAACACCCCAGCTCCTTCCCCTTTTCAGGACAAAGCGCCATCAAAAAACATTTTCCATACTCCCTCCCTACTATTTGCACTTTTCTGTGGTTTTTCCATTTTTTTGTTTTCTTTTTCTATACAATCTTCAAAATGATCGTCTAATGATAAAATAAAATTTCCTAGATCCTGATCAACAACATAGAATAGATAATTATTTGGGTTTTGGGGTTCACTTACAATGTATGCCAGTCTAGTCTCTCTGTATAGTTGAGTAAACTGTCCATAAAAGATCAATATCGTAGCGTACGTCATGTCCAATTGAAGTTATCCTTCAAGCTTTGCACCTCAAGAACTGGATAAAAGCATGCCATACTTGGCAGGGATGTCAACAATGACTACATCCATAAGGATACTCTTTACAAGAATATGTGCAAGATTTACTACTAGATCCTTGATCATGCCTAGACACTTAACCTTTATAGAATCAAAAGAATATAAGTCCTGATAAGGTCTAGTTATTTCAAGGCCCAACTTTTCCATAATAAATTTAGGAATTAAGTTGTGCGAAGCCCTAGAATCTAACATACAATTATGAAGTAAGTGATCATGCACAGTTAAGGTAATATAAAAAGGAGCTAAAAAATCTTTAGCATTTTCAATGTGCGGACCAAACATAATAGTGGGCCTTTCATCTTGTAAATTTTTTACGTTTGCATGACATTCCGCATCAGAAAAATTAGTCATTTTAGAGATCTATTTTTTATAAATTACATTCTTGGCAAGATCAACCAGGGGCATCGGGATTTTAATTTTATTTATTTCATTTTCTAAGATAAAACCTCCAGTTTCTTTTTCGCTTTCCCTAGTTAAAGTTTGTGCTTCTATATTCTCTGCTTTCTTGGTTTGTGTTGCTCTAGTTTCAACTTTTTTGGTTTGGGCAGCGTTTTTTTCAACTAGTGGTTTAGCAAAAACAACCTCATTTGCTTTGTTTCTTGATAAATATTTTTTGTTGGACCATTTGCAATATTCATTTCTTTGGGCCTTAAATTATACTTTTGTTGAAGTTCAACCATTATAGAGTTGATGATTCCTTGATATGAAGACTCTCCCAGATTATTTATACTTTCCTCGTTACTAAACAAGGTTTGTTGGTATATAGATATTTCATAATCCTGTCTAGTTAGATGAGTTTCATGTTCTTCATCACTAAGGTTGTTTATATCCTCTTATAACCCCTCATAATTATGCATATCATCTCTTATAAAATGTTTTGTTTTAAACGAAGCTTGTATTTTTTGATCTTCGTTTTTTACTTGTCTTTGCTGGGTCTGGGGGTTAGGATTTTTCCTAAAATATTTTCTAGCAAATGGGTCGGGTTTGACTTGGTCAAGTTCCATTCTATAGATTTTGTTTGAAAAATATTTGATTACCTTATCCATGTCATCGATTTTTTCTTCTGCAGACTTCCCAGATCCAGAGGGTCCTGCATGGTCCCTGAAGCATTTAGGTTCCTTGGTTCCTATCTCAACCTTGGATTTTAGTTTACCAGATGCCATCATATTTGATTCGATTTCTATGGAATCATCTTGCATTCCTGTCAGAGTATCTGATCTTCTTTCTCTTAAAATTAGGGAAAAATCGGGTTCAAAATCCGTGAAAGTTACCATTGATGCAGGTTGAGAGGGTTTAACTTCGGCTGGGATCTTATGATAAAGATTGTTAAATATCTGAGTAAATTCCAGATCTAACTCATAATTATTTTTTCTCAATGCCCAAAATTCAAACAAATAGTAAATATGGTCTTTATTTTCTCCCGTCTGTCTTAAAAAAGAATTTTCTAAATCATCGTATGACCGTAGGGATCCTACCAGGAGTCCTCAAAACTAGATTCTTACTTGTCCTTCATAAGTTTTCACTAATATCCTTGAGTAAACATCCTCATTCTCAATGCCAAGGATATCAACGAACTGATAGAAAAAGGTTATGTGCTTTGTGGAAGTTAAATCTCCTTCTCCTGTAAATTTTGGTAAGTTCTTCATATAATTTTCAGGTAAATCATGAAGGACGGGGGGAAGGACCAAGGGAGCATATTTGGACGCTGCTTTGGAAAAAATACTAGGGGGCAGAGGTTTTCCTTTACCACCTCCTCCTCTAGGACCACCTCCTCCTCCACCTCCGACACCACCTCCTCCAGCAACAACCATTGACAGTCTGGGGGATGAACTTCAAGAGTTAAAAAGAGGGTTTTCAAAAACTTCAAGGGACCGAAGTGGTGACCCTTCAACTTCTTTGGGATGTGGTGAAGGAAAATCTAGGAAGCAATCGTTGGGAGATGAAAAATAAAGAAGAGGAGGGCAAGAGAAACATGGACTGATTTCCTCATATTTACAAGATGTGTAAAGAGGGAAACTGACAAGAGACAAATCAAGGTATAAAGTATGCTCTTCAGGGTTTCAGAGAACTGAAATATTTACCTCTGGCGAGGATGGGGTAGATAGAAAATTAATGACAACGGGTATAGAAGAGGCACTTTTATTTAGACTATTTGGAGTATCAGTAGGGTCAATCTCAATATTTATTTTGGGTGCAATTAACTCTGGGTTCTTACAGCTAACACCTATCTTGCTAGTTGAGGATTCCGCTGAGGGTTTTTTTAAAATATTCTCTTTAGGATTTAATTATTCAATCGGAACCTTAGTATTGACTTGGGAAACTTTGTGTTGGTATTTTTTACCCGTCAATGCGGTAGTTGACTTAATGTATCCCTTTGGTTTTAACAACCTTTCGGGGTCGGATACATGTGTAGTATGTTGATCGTTTGGGTTCTTTCTGGTATTCTTTCAACTGAATTCCAGTTTATCTGTGGTGGAGTCACCAAGTGAAAGATAGAAATAGCCTTAATATGGTATTCAATCTTTGTTCACTATCAAATATAGAATCTTACCTTGTCATTTTCCCAGGGAAAAATAACTTCATTTCTCTGTCCCCAGCAGTGGTGCCAAAAATATGTTGGTCTTGATATTAAACTTAAGGCTCAAAGGATAATGTTAGGCATCAATAAATTTTATGAGAGTGTGTTTTAAAGTGATTTTTCTACCTCAGTTGTATGAGAAAATTTCCTGAATAAAATTAATAGTGTAGCAGCACAGAGGCTGTATTTCGTGTCTGAGTCAAAATTGAAATACCAAATGATGTAAAAGAAAACTACAAAACTGTGAAACAAAGTGAGGCATCAATTACAAAAGAGTCTCACCTTGTTGCAGTAGAAGAAAATATATAGTGTAACCTTGAATAAAGCATAAAATAGAGTAACCCACACAACAAGAAGGTATTGATTTACTCACAGTAAATGTAGAGGAAAATATGCTTACTTAATAAATTACTGATACAATAAGATTACATTAGTTGTTGTACTAAATTGAAATCAAACATTTATCAAGGAATACATAAAGAAATATTGAGAAATGGAAGACAAAAGAAGCACATAACCCAGATTTGAACAAAACATGGAATCTTTGTCTGCACTTGTATTAATACTCTATAAGGAGAGTTTTCTCTATTACAATCGGCAAGAAGCAACCTGCACTAAGTTTTCATTCTATGTATTTATACAAAATGGTCTCAACTCAAAACGATTGGATTTCTCATAATTTAAAAATAATAAATATTACAACATGTAAAACTGAAAAACTTGTATTGGCCTTCTCCTCTATCTCTTCGTCTTCTGGAAGAGACGTTTCTTCTCCTCATCCTTTATCCTAGAAACAACTGGCATCTGATCTTGACCTGTATTCGAGATGTACTTGATTTCCCATATTCGACACATTGGATGCATCTACTCACTAACTGTACCACCAACTCAGAAGGTTCAGTTGTTTCATTTTCTTAAAAAATGTATAGCTTCTTTTCTACCCGAGGCAACCTTTCCTGTATCTTTTTTTCTCCCAAATATGTGCCCTGTAACTCCAAGATTGGGTTTACTATCCATTTGTTTATTTGGATAAGATCAATTTGGTTCATTTGCTGGATGGTCGTCATGGCTTCTTCTTTGCTTGTTCTAGAATTATATTTGTTCTTTTCTATGTCGATTTGTCCGAGGGCTTCAGAGATAGTATTTCCTTCAACATCCAGTAACCCTTTTTCTAGTGAAGATATTGATTCTAGACAAGCTTCGTGTACTTCTCTGGCCAATCTTGTGCTTTTGGAAAGATTTGTTTCCTAGGCCTTCAAAATTATGTCACCTCTGGTTTGCTTAGACAGAGACATACGAGGAACCTATGATACATCATATTTTTGTAATAGTAAGATAGCCTCCTGAAACTTGGTCCGAGATGAATGGGCTTCTCTTTCTTTAATGTAAATGTTTGGAGATAGAGTTTGGAATTTGTTCAATACTTCCTCATATGACCTGGCCCCCCTGAATATTTCATCCTATGGGGAAATCTTGTGCACATACTTCTTTAAGTTGTTGAGTCAGGTGAGTTTCCATGATATTATAGATTGTGCTCTTTAAACTCAATATCAACTAACTTGATGTCTTTTAGAGCCACAACCTCTACTTTTGAATGGCCGAAGTCTAAAAATGAAAACATACCAACCTACAAAGGGAAGGTTGGACATACCTTTTTTTGTGCCACTTTCAATTCTTTGTTGATGCCCCTTGTCATGGTTTGGTACGCCACTTCTTGACATACCAACCGATATGGTACAAAATTTGGGAGAGCATGGGGGGGAACCGAGCACCCAAAAACCTTCATGTAGGAAACGTTTTCCTCGATATACCAATATGCTATTTTTCCCAGGTTGGCCATGATTCTATCTGAAATTTTGGGAGGTGGGAAACTGTATAGGGCGATATAAATCGACACCACTACATAATGACATATTTCATAGAAGAAATATCTGTCTCTATCCTCCCACAACTTGGAGTGATAGAAATGGATAGGCTCGACGGTGGTCAGGGTCCATATCCAGCTCATTAGTGGGAAAGGAGTCATAAAGAAAATAACATCCATGATGTATGTTGACATATAGAAAGGGGCATGTTTCCATTTGCACTTTGCTAGTTGGTACTCTGCCATTTCCTTAGCCAGGTTGTCTTATAACATCTTGGCCCAGTTGAAAGAGTATCCATTGGCCACTTCATGCATGATTGGTACCCATGCCAACAGGAAGTGAGTGGAGCTCTTCTTTCCGAAAAGTCTACATAAAATCATAGCCACATAAATCATATGGGCGTCTAACGATGTTGTGGCATATATGCCATGAGTGTTTTCTCTAAATTTCTCAGAATGCCCCCACTATTCTTTTATTAAATCAAGGTAGTTTTTTTCATATTGCATGCACTCCTGTTTGTCAAAATCCATTATGAAGGCAGTGTTGTAACTATATTTAAAAGAGGGGGATAGTTTATACATTACTTGTATATGCTCTGGTCGAAAAGACCCAACAACAACCTTGTATGAATTGCAAATGCTCCTGGTTTAAATGTCGACGTTTTCCAAGGGCCAACCTATCATGTCGTTATACAACATGAGCCTCAGCCACGTGGATATTTTGTGTAGCTCTAACTGAGATATATCCTTGAGTTTGGTTGCATGTGTTTCGCTCACTTTGTCACCTGAATCCTCTGGAAAATTTATGAGCTCGTGATATAGAATATCAAACACATGTGTCCAAGATTTTACGGTATCTATGGCTCTCGGTGAGGTGTCTGACAAAACATCTGTGTTCGGATTTGTGCTCTCACCAACTGCTTTAGCCATTTTTCGTGGTGCCATGATATTAATGAAATCAGGACGATGTTACCTCATATAGGGGAATGTGTGAGCTTCTCAGTTGGCTAAAACTTGCTATTCTACGAGAATGAAAATGGAATTCAAAATACAATATTCTTATTCACCTCAAGCATATTGATTTGCGAATGCCTTTACTGAAGACAAATTCATTTACCTTAATGAGAAAATATAGGCGATGATCTACAATCTATATTGAAATCATTGCCATTGATTCATGATTAATGCCATTAATATTGGTGGTTCACAATCGGGGACTTGGATGAAATAGGTTTGAAATTTCCCGAATCACGAATTCATGAAAAAATTAATTGCAAGATAATATTGTTTAACACATTAATTAATCATGTTTAGCTTTAAGTGTTTTCAGGTATTCATACTTTAGGATTTTAAAAGTATCTTGAGATAGAATCCCCGAAACCCAAAACCGTGAAATGATTAATTATAGGATAATAATTTTTTAGCTTTAATTAACCTCGTTTAAGTTTGAAGTGTCTTGGAAGTTCGCACTTTGGTATTTCAAGATGTGATGGATGATAAATGTACTAAATTCCAAAGTGCGAAGTTATTAACTATATTTTAACCAATATTAACTTAACTAATTAAGATTAATATTTCAGGATTTTTTCCACTTCGTGGATTTGCAATTTAGCTCATCAATATATTTTTGAATGCCCGTTACCCACAATGATGTGTTGAGGGTGACATCATTTTAAATGACATGTTGAGACCAGGGGTGTGCCACGTGTTACTTAGGTTCGTATGAATCTTTAGAGGAAAATGTGCAAATGGATGCCATGTGTCAACCCAGGGAAGACTCAGAAAATACACATGTACTATGCCTCCTGTCCTTTGAAATTTTATGAAAGAGTGATTACAAATTCTTTCAGGTTTCGGGGTTTTCAAAGTCATGACCCGTCGAAATGCCCAAAGCTTGAAACTCTGAAGCGACCTTTAGATATTTGGTTAGTTAATAATTAGGCAGCTCCAAAACTTCGAAAAGCTTGGCATTGTCCGATAAAACTGAGGAACTTCATCAATGTTGATTATCACCTGTGCCTTGTTATGGTTTAGTCAGATATGTTTTTGTTTTAAAGACCAAGGTTATAGGATTATAAATGTTCCAATAGTGATAGTGAAGTTATGATGCTAGCTAGAGATGTCATTGATCTATTGAGGCACACTTCTATTACATATTGGATGCTTAGTATTCTCTATAGTGAATGAAGTTTGAGGCTGATCTGTTGGGGTATATGGATGGTACATATCCGAGTTTCATTGATATATATTGTGATGTATTATTGGAATCATATTTGTTGTATATCTTGGTGCATGCATTTGGCATATGGATAGGCGACATATTGGGACATTTAGTTGGTGAGTTGATGAGGTGGTCATGTTATACATCATTGATGAGTCATAGCTTGATCTATAGTTTATTCATGATTGGTACATTTCTAGTACGTTGGAAGAGGCACCTACTAGCAGTTTGATTGGCACATGTTTTATGGTAGATTTGGCATACATGTATGAGGACACATCTTGATTGTGGTTCTTATTTTTGTGGTATTGGTGCATGGTTGATATACTTTCTTGGTACAAGTGGTGATACATGATTAGTGCAATGTTGATGCACTCATAGATGGTATATGCATGTGGATGATAATACTTGGCTAAACGTACACCATTATTATTACTTGATTAGCATATACTTTGGTACATGATGTATTGGATGATATAGTTGAGATACATGGTTGTGGAACTTGGTTCATAATGAAGGCATATCATGAGTGATATGACACTTGTTTGTGGCACACAGTTGGCATGTCGATAGAGGCATATGGTTGATACACTTCATTCATGATATCTTATGGCATAATCTATGGTATTGATGTAAATTGATGTTGTGCATGGTGGGCACACAATTTGGTACATGATGTACTTGGTTGATGTTTTTTCATGATTCTCTATTTCATTTTTGACATATTTTTTGCTTCATTATGTATGGTATGGTACAAGTTTTATTCATGGACAAGTCCACAGATCATCATAGAAAGAGCGGTTGATCTATGATTCGGTTGAGCAGTGGCATATGAAGCAGAAGAATATTGAAGTGATAGCATATTGTTCATATTGCAGAGAATGTAGGGGGAGACATACCCATAGGGGGAGTCATTCTTCTTCCCATGATTCTAGGAGGAGATATTTATTAGATGCATACTTGGTAAAACAACCCCATACTTGGAGAAAGAGCACATAGGCATACTTCTAGGGGGAGAATTGGTCACATGGGGAGCATGAGAAATATATCTTTAGCATTACATCATATTCATATCCCTTGTTCAAAGGGGGGAGATTATTCAGAGGAATATCAAAGGCATTCCCAAGGAGAGTTCAGGAAGGGGGAGCCTCCCCAAGGAGAGAACTACCCTTTTCCATTGATGTCAAAGGGGGAAAGAAAGTCACATTGATGTGATTGAGATGACTATTGATGTAGAGAAATCCCTTGTATACATGTTTCCATCAATGAGTAGTTTTGACATCAATGTTGGTATTTCCATCAATGCCAAAGGGGGATATTGTTGGATCATGTTGTCATTGACACTAAAGAATGATTGACTGATTCATGTCAAAGGATTGATGTCAAGGAATTGATTGATGCCAAAGGATGATTGATTGAATTCAAATTTCAAAGGTTTGATGTCAAATGATGGATGTTGATTGATGTCAAATGAACAATGCCTTGTCATAGTATATTGATGAAGTATGTATTGTCCTTGATATGAATGGATTGATGTCAAGTGGAATCATAGTCATATAATGATGTATAGATGAATATGGATCAATGAGTTGTCATTGATATATGATGCATAGATGAATATGGATGAATGAGTTGTCATTGATACATGATGCATAGATGAAGATGGATCAATGAGTTATCATTGATATATGACGCATAGATGAAGATGGATCAATGAGTTGTCATTGATATATGATGCATAGATGAATATGGATCGATGTGTTTTCATTGGTATATGATGCATTATTGGATTGATGTAAAGATGATTCATTATTATCTTATCATGGTTGATAAGGAGTACAAATGGATGAACTCCAAAGTGGTCCCCTTATGGTGAAATTCCTCACGGGAAGACTCTTTGTGGTTGAGTTATCCTAGAAGTATGCTTAGATAACCCATGGTTAACTGTGGAATAATGAGATTAAGGTCAGTGAATTTATCAGTGAAACTATCCTAGATGGGTAGTGTTTGTCATGCCATTTCCGGTGGTATGTGAAACACCACATAACTCCTCATGGTTTGAGAGTTATGGCCTTACGAAGTTGGAGGACCCTCATATGATGGCTTGAAGCCCCAAAAGGGAAAAGAAGTCAAAATGCCTAAAAATAAGATATTATTTAAATAAAGTGAAGTGATTATTTAAATAATAAATTAAAGTGACAAAGTCAAGGAGGATTATTTAAATAATCAAATAAATGGAGAACTTTCTATTTATGGAAAGTAGTTATGAGAAGGTTAACCCTAAAATGAGGAAAGAGGGTTAAGTGGTCAAGTGGCTATTGGATACATGGACAAGTGGAAAATTGGGCAAAGTTGAACATAAGTGATTATGTGGACAAAGTTATGTTGGAAAAGTGACCTACAAGATGCTTCTAAGGAAGGTACTTGGAGAGTATAAATAAGAGGCAAGGGTCTCTTGTAAAATGAATCTCTTGAGCATGTATTGAATATCTATTCTGAGAGAGAGAGAGAGAGAGAGAGAGAGAGAGAGTTCGAAGGATCTTATGGACGCATGAAAGTATTTGTAAGTCTGAGATCTTGATGGTGAAAGTTTCAAAAGTTTAGAAACCCTATTTTCTGAAGGAGTACGCAAGCAGAAGTGGGCCAAAGAGCGTACATACGTGGGTTGCAGTGAGCCAGAGCATGTACATACACGGGATGAAGGAGGAAAAAGAGCATACAATGAAGAAGTCATGAAGATTTGGATGTTAGCTGATGATCAGATTCTTGAAGGCTGAAGCAAGTACCAGATCTGCACTCTATGGGCTCAGATCTTCCATAGAAACTCTAGTATGGTTACATGGTTGTCTTGATGGATACTTTTTCTTATTGTTTGGTGAATGATTAAGGCATCCTTGGTATGGCTGTTGTGATATGGTTGTGTTGGTTGATTGATAGAGTGAGAAACACTCTTATGATTCAATACTGATATGATTTCCATAGTATATTGGTTTCTTATACATGATTGAGTAGCATTCATATTGTATGATTGAGGAGTATGAGTAAGCTGTTGGAGAGATTGGATGTGTTGTGATTGGTCATGGTTTAGATTGGACAGTAAGAGACATAAGTGAATGTGACTGATGGTTGTAGAGGATTTGAGTTTGTATTGAAGAGAAAACCTTAAGTAACTCAGAAGTGATACATAGGCTGTAGTACAGATAGGCCGTGTACATATGCGAGCGGTACTAATGATAGGGCACGTACATACCCATGCTGCACTACTGATAGGTCACGTACCTCTTGAAAGATTGGTATCTATTGAGGATTGATGCCTCTTCTCAGTTGATGTTGAGTTGTGTAAGTTGAGTCTTGCATTATAGAATTGGTGCTCTTGTAGATTTGTACTCTATTCAGTTGTTGTTGATAACCCAATGATTGTAGTCCATAATAAAAATAAAATTGTGCATACATCTTGTGTTCTTTGTGTTCCTTGTGGTGATGAATTATTGATGATATATGTTGTTGATGCACGGTCACATTTAACTAATTATAAATGACAACAATAAGTAATAGTAAATGGTGATTGCTAACTAAGGAGTTTTGTGAAGGGGATGTTTTGAAAAAGAGCCCTACACTTTTCACCCCCCCCCCTCTCAGTGTAGTTGGTGTGTCCAACAAATGTATCCCAAGACATAGGAGGAGATATAATACATGTCCAAGGTCCCTTATTCATCAACAGTTGGAAGCTTGATGTATGTGATTGTTTGCACAAGACCAGAGATTGCACATGCAGTGGGATTTGTGAGCATGTATATGAACAATCCAGGTAAATAACATTGGGAGGCAGTAAAGTGCATTCTCGGGTATTTGAGAAGTAATTATACTCATGCATTATGTTTTGGAGGTTCAAACAATCTTATACAAGGATATGTTGATTCATATATGGCAGGTGATAAAGATAGCAAGAGGAGAACCACAAGGTATGTTTTTATTGTAGGTAGAACATTAATAAGTTGGATTTCAAAACTACAAAAGATTATTGCACATTCAACACTAAAAGAAGAGTATGTTGTTGCTACAGAGGCTAGTAAAGAAATGATTTGGTTACAGAGGTTTCTGGAGGAATAGGGAAAGAAGTAGGAGAATAACAAGTTGTATTGTGACAGTGAGAGTGCCATTCATCTTACAAAGAAATCAACCTTCCATTAAAATACTAAGGATATACAACTCAGGTACCATTTCATACGATTCGTCTTGGAAGATGGACATTTAAAGTTTGAAAATATACATACTAGCCAAAATCCCGCATACATGTTAACAAAGGGAGTAACCAGGGAGAAACTGATTTTCTGCTCAGTTTCAGTTGGTATTCAAGCATGAAGGTGAATATGATAAATTTATCAGGTCCAAGGTGGAGTATAGTCCAACAACAGTGGAGTTGTTGTGATCAGTCTCCAAGTGGGATATTTTTGGTTGTGGAGCTTGATTATGTTCCTGATTCAGAGGTTTTTTTTAGTCATTCTTGGACTTCAGTCCCTAATGGGGGTGTGGTGGGGATATCTCCCCCACAACTATTGCCAAGGGGGTCCAAGGGGGGGTGCCCTTGAAGCAAAATTTTGGGAAAAAGTTCCTTGTAAAATATTGTAATTTCATAGTCAATATGGATCGTTAATTATACGGTCGTAGATTTGATGGTAGAATTTATTTTAGGGATTTTTTCCCTAGAGGAAATATATTTTTATGAGGGAATTGTATTGCGGATGTGTATTATCATGAATATTTTATTATGAGAGAGGAGACTGTGAGAGGAAGAAGAGTAAGTTACATCAGGTGTGTTGTAGGTTGTATCCCTTCATTTTGATGGATAATAAAAAGGAAGGACCTAGAAATTTCTCTGGTGGACGTAGACCACACTGGGTGAACCACGTATATCTATGTCTCTATTGTATTGTGTATCTTTTATGTTTTATTTATGCATTTTTTTATTATTTTATTTCTCCATGATCTTGTTTTTCTAACAGTCTGTTGGTTCAATTTCTAGTTGATTTATCACATCCATAACCTCTAGTTTACCATTGAAGAGGTAGCGAGTTGGAAATTTTTTATGGTGAAATTGTTTACATCTTCGGGCCGTTTTATGCATGGTCTCCCATAAAAACTTTACTCATAAAAAATGAATAGAGTAGGTTCCTAGTTTCGAATGACAATAGAGAAAATTTATTAAAGAAAATGCATAATTATGGTCGACTTCTTAAGTTTCGTGTGACCAGCAAAAACAAGACCCAAATCCGTGGACAATATCCAAATGGATACTCAACCATGGTTTGGTATCATCAAATATTAGTTTAGAGGAAAATGGGCCTAAAGGAAATATCATTCGCACACATTTCAATTGTTGTAGGGTTTTCTTAATGTGTTAGGCTATGGGATGCCATCAATGACCATAAACGAAAGCGGTGCTGGGAAATGGCCTATTTTTGGAGATCCCCCTCTACCTGTTTAAGTCACTCAATAGGAGGACAATTGGTCGACTCTACGCATTTCAAAGCCCGCATCCACCCATCTATGTGCAAACATGTGGCCAACTCTTCTTTAATCCTTCAAATTTGCTTCGATCAATCATCCCTCATCCATGTCGAATTCTAATAGTTGGATGTGTATTCGACCAACATTGTGTGGTCAATGTTCATTCCTTAGTCAATAACTATGTTGGCCAATAGGTGGGCTACTCTAAGTGATGGACCAAACTCTCAATATAAAAATTTCAATGTCATCATTTGGCTTCAAAATCCATGAGTGTGTTAACAAAGTTATCGACTTAACGAGAATTGTGACCTCAAAATGATAACTCTAGCCCTTAAAACTCATATTTTTGCATAAAAAACCATGAAAATAAACCCACAAATCAAAAAGTGGTGCTACTGGTAGCACCATTCTTTTAAACGAGGTCAAAATTTCAACATTTTTCAAACATGGCCTTCAAAACCGAGACAATAGTTTAGAAAAACCTTAAAATCAGCACGTAAATAAAAAAGTGATGCTACGTAAAACAAAATGTTTTTTCCTAAATGTGAAAAGCATATATCTTTACGACCTAATTGAAATTTTGACATTGAAAAAAAATCCCTACATAAATAAACAACCCAAAATTGGACCTCAAATGGTCACTTGAAAATTTATTTACAATTTTTTTTTTTTTAATTTACATTAAAAAATAAATAAATAGAAAGGACAAAATCTTCGCAAGTTTTTTTTTTTAAATGACCAAAAAAACACATTTAAAAAAATATATTCAAATTCAATTTAAAAAAAAAAGATTAAAAAACAAGATGAAAT
>JASDQU010106058.1:19427-31556 GCA_032191745.1 Picea mariana
AATAAAAACAAGCACAAATTTGTCTAGGAATTTGCTGAGTACATTGTTCATCAAGCACATAAAAGTGGCAGGGGCATTGGTCAACCCAAATGGCACCACCACAAACTCATAGTGACCATACCTCGTTCAGAAGGCAATTTTATGGATGTCTTCACCCTTGATTTGGACTTGATGGTATCCCAACCTCAAATAAATCTTTGAGAAAATAGATGCACCCCCTAATTGATTGAACAGGTCATCGATCCTGGGCAAGGGGTACTTGTTCTTTATAGTTACCTTATTGAGTTGCCTATAATCTATACACAGTCTAAGGGTACCGTCCTTCTTTTTCATGAACAAGACTGGTGCTTCCCATGGAGACATGCTAGGCCGAACATAGCCCTTATCCATCATTTCTTTTAATTGCAACTTGATTTCAACTAACTCGGGTGTGCTCATCCGGTAGGGTGTCCTAGAAACCGACACCACTCCCAGTGCAAGTTCTATCGAGAAGTCTATGCCCCTTCTCGGAGGTAAACCCGGTACCTCTTCCGGAAACACATCTCTGTATTCTCTCAGGATAGGGTGATCATCAAGGCTTGGTTTGTCACCTTCGATTGTTTTCAACACCTGTATTGCATATAGGGGACATCCCTTTCGACAATACTTTCTCATTTGCAGAGCTGATATTTGTCTCACCGAGACAGGTTTTCGGATCCCTTGAAGGGTTATATTTTTCCCTTCTTTACTTACACATTCTAAGGTTTTGTGGTAACAGTCCAATCTGGCTTTATGGGCGGCTAGCCAGTCCATACCAATCAACAGATCATACGATCCCAAGGGTAACAAGTTAAGGGTTGTTTGGGTGGGGAATCTACCCAACATCAATTGGCAGGCTGGTATAACCTCTGCTACCCTTCTTTTGGTGCCAGTGGCTAACTATACCAACCATGGCTTGGTATGTTTTTGTGGCTGTAGTTTGCACTTATCAACAGCTTTAGGGGCTATATAACTCAAATTTGAACCAGGGTCAATTAAAATAGACACTAGATGGTTGGAAATCATACCTTCTATTTACACCACTGAAGCTTGGTGGTCAGCTTGGTTATTATCCAAGGCTGCATAAATTTGTGGCTCACTCCTGGCCACATCATTGACGGTGGTAGTTTCCTGGATGTTATAAATCCTTCGACTATTATGTTGTCGGTGTGGACAGTCTCTCAATAGATGTTCTTCCCCACAACCCCAGCATTTCAAAGGTTCTCTCTTTGGGTTATTAGTCTTCACTGATATGGGTCTAGAAGTTTTATTTCCGCTCAAGGAGGGAAAATTCTGCTGGTGCATAATCCGGGCTAGGAAGCTCATTCTTGGGTTCTTCTTATAGTTATTAAATCTTGGGGATTTAATTCCCCTTTTATGAAATCTTGAACTATTCTTTTGTTTCCATCCTTCGCGAGGTTCTGCTCGATGCCCAAACTGTTCATGGCAATAGGTTGCCTTTTGAATAGTGCCTTCTAGAGTCTTTGGCTCATCAAATTCAATTCTATTCTGATAGTCCTTAGGTAGTCCATTGATGAAGCATTGCACCTTTTCCTTTTCCGCCTTGATATAGGGTACATACCTCAACAAATCGAGGAATTTGTTGACATATTCTTCTATAGTGAGTTGTCCCAGTTTGAGTTCATAAAACTCTTTAGTCTTTTCATCGAAATATTTTTCCAACAAATACTTCTTTCGAAAGTATTTCTCAAACCGTTCCCAAGACAGGTCCTCTTCGCGAACCCCTTTCACATTCTTAAGGTCTTCCCACCAAATGGAAGCCTTTCTGTTCAAGTTAAAGGTGGCCACTCGGGCCTTCATATTTTCTGAAAAGTCATGGACTTTGAAATACTTCTTTAGTCCAAGCAGCCAGGCCTCTTCTTCCTCTCCCTTCTTTATTTCACCATCTAAGGAGGGTGGTTTGGATTTTCTGAATTCTTTGAATTTTCGACCTTTGGAAGGCTTTTTCTTCTTCTTTTTCTTTCGGGAATAGGAACTGGTTCTACAGCTAGAAGAGCCCTCCAAATCGCCAACTTCCTTCTCAGAGGAATCATCCGACGCTTGTCCTTTACCTCTGGGGTGGACCTTTTTCGACGTGCTCCTCTCAGTGTGACCACTGATATGACCATGTTTCTGAGTTTCAGGTTCATGCTACATTTGTCTTTGTAGATCGGATAAACTCTGCAGTAAAATTGCGTTAATTTCTGTTTGTTTTCTTGTTCTTTCATCATCCTTTCATTGTCAGCCGTACAGCTTTGTAATTCGACCATGAGGCTCCTCACAGTCTCGGCTAGACCTAGAGGGATCCCTACTACCCTTCTCTCGTTAGACTCTTTGTCTCTATTATGGGAGCCCTCTCCCACTTCATGGTGAGTCACCATACTATGTGTTGATAATTTCCTGCAGTTGATCTTCCGCTTGTGTGCAAAGACAAACGTTGGTTGTTAGTCAATATTTAAATACAATTTTATAACCCGCGCAAAATTCATATTTCTTTCACGTGCATACACAGTCGGGTTTTCATTTCAGACTTTGACCTTTTTGAATTAAGAGGGTTACTCTTTTTAAGAGTGTTCCGAACGTAGCTTTTGCGCAACTCGTTCATGAGCCCAAGCAGGCCGAGTGTTGTAACCATGCTCTGATACCAATTTGTCACACACCCACTCTGGCATAGTAAATTTTTCACCTTTTATCGAGGGACGAATCCCTGAAAACCTATGGAGCTTAGCATAGGCTGTAGACACCACCTCTGCCTCGACAGACTCTCTGCGTGACCTCCCAATCTTAAGGATCGCTAGATTTCTTTTATGAGCTGAAGTGACTCCTTCGATTCCTTGCTGGAATCTCAATTCAATCGATCCACAGGTCCTTCAGAAGTTCCCCTGTACGAACAGCACTAGGCGCGAGCTCCACGACTCCCAAGCGACCACAACGCTATGACCAAGACCTATTCCCAAAGGCACTTGTCGCAACTCGCCATCTCATGAGTCCGCGAGTCGAAGCTCTCGACTCCTCCTTTCCAATATCGCGATACCTGAGATCACAAAATGGGTATAGCTCCCTTCTGTCAGCGCCCTCTGTGCGTGACCACCGACTAGGCTAAACACTAGCTCCTGTCGCAAATCGCGACTTCACAAGTCGAAGGGTTGAACCTCCGTGCTCTTCCCGTGCAAACCTCCGAGACTTGAAAGTCAACAAAGGTTGACCTTCCTTTCGCACTTCCCGCAACTCGCCACTTCACGAGTTGTAGTGATGAGCCTTCCTGCAACTATCCCGTGAATCCCCGAGACGCGAGAAGTCAACAGAGTGTTGACTTCTTCTCCCAGACGACGCGTGTCTACCTGTCAACCATGTGGGCCCCACCTTGCGGTCCTGCCACGTGTCCCTTCTCTTGTGCCTCGGCTCTCGGAACTTTGTGACTTCTGCAGTCGAGACGAGGTCCTCTCAACCTCTGAACCCCCCGAATGTGCGATATGCGATGGGGTTCCTGATCCAACGGTTCTCCCGCGATCTGGATCCAATGGCTATCTCTGCTCCTCGCTATTTCGCAACTTCGCAAGTTGTGGCGTCCAACCTTGGCACCTTCCCTTCACGAAACCGCGAGAATGATGTTAGCTTTCCCTCTCATGTTCTTGCTACTCACGACTTCACAAGTCAAAGGGTTGAACTCTCGTTCCCTTATCTCACGAATCCCCGAGATGCGAGAGGTCAACTGGTGTTGACTCCTTTCACTAGGTGACACGTGTCCACCTATCTATCGCATGGGCCCACCTTGCGGTTCTACCACGTGTCCCTTGTCCCCATCTTCGGCACTTTGGGACTTCGCTTCCCGAAGCGCTACCTCCTTTGTATCCCGACACCCAAAGTGTCGAGATCTTGAACTCCTTGCTACTCCTTATCACAACTCGCAACTTTGGGACTTTCGGGACAAAAGTCTCGACCTCCTATCCGCCGATATGCCGAAATGCCAAAGTTCTGACACATCATCAACACGGGTCCCACAACGAAACTTCCCACCGTTTTGGAGTTTCGGACTTCACGACTTCATGAATCTTGATGCTAAGCTTTCAGTTCTTCAACCCACAAAACCCCGAAATACCGAGTTTCGATGCACTTCACCAATAACTGGCTCACACAAATCCTTTCGCCCCTTCGGGACTTCGCCTTTTCCGACCTCGCGAATCTTGAGGAAAGGGTTTTAATCCTTCAACTCGTGAATCCATGAAATGAGATTACACGAGTGATCCAACGGTTCTTGTCGACTCAGATCCTACGGTCCGATTTATCCCGAAATTAAAACTTGAAAATAGGCTTACCTTAACTCCCCTGCTCCTCTGCAAGATCTGACGACTCTCAGGACTTCGCGAATTCTCCATAGAGAATTTCGACCGTCCAATGCCTCCTTGACGACTCTTGCGAAGTGAACATGGTAATTCCTTCGCTGCTATTTCGGGACTTCAAGAGGATCATTCTTCCTCGTACAGGGTTACTAAGACTTGCACCTTCAAATCCCTTTCTAGGTTCTTGGTGAGATTTCTAAGAAGGGTGTCTCTATGGGGAGATCTATCCAGGGTATTACCCGAGACAGATAAGGGTATAGATTTCCCAAGAACAGACTTGAAGTCTGAATTAATTCAATATGTGTATAAATAGCGATTTATAAAACATAATCCATACGTAGTATTTCCATTATAAGCGTGCAACCACCATTTCTAAATCAAAACACTACACAGGCAGTCTTATACGCAAACCATTCATAAAACTACATAGACTATGAGCATACATGTCAGCATATAAATTTCAATATGCAAGATGTAGAAACACTTATCAGAAATAACACCATATGTGATTGCAACTACTGAGAGGGGTGCTCGTTTCCACCCAACCATAGGCTCAACGACTCCCAACGGATTTACCACTAGCCACCCCCGAGCTGAGACCACGATGCTACGAGACTGCGTCTCTGTTTGTCAGTGACCGAGAACGAAGGTTACTCTCCTTCTTCTCCGCTATCACTCACTCTGTATTTTCCAGAGTTCTCTTCCTCTTTCCCTCGCGTCTGCCCTTGATCGCCCACACTTCGTGCCTTTTCTCTATTTGGAGAGGTTGCGTGTGGCACGATTTTCCTCGCAGTGGTCAGGTCTGAGGACTCTACGGATGGGTGGTTCACCCCCATCCCTCATTACTCATGAGGATCCCTTTACCTACCAATCCTGACGAGTCATTTAATTCTGAGCCAACGAGCCACTCTTGGTTCTCCGGGCCAGTGAAGTCCAAATACGATATTGGTTTCAGTGGAAGTTAACGCCACCTTTCTAGGTGCCTTGCACCACCTTTCTTCAACCATCGTGGTTTCTTTTTCAGTACATCCCCTCTCAATAGTCCTGCAATATATATTCATAATATTATTCACATTCATCGACCATTTTCACAAGGTCCATTCACATCACACATTCACATTTTTGGGTTTTCCATAGTTCTTGGCTAGTATAGTTATTTTTACAAATTGGGGGAAATAGGGTGTTACACATACCCCACTTCTATTGTCAGGAGCGCAACAATTCAACCATAAGAACCAACAGATCCTGAATAAGGGGAGCGTGTTTTTCATTCACAAATGCGGGTGAATGGGACCACATTACATTTTATTGTTGATAGCGGAAGCCAAGAGAACCTCATCTCAACAGAGGTTGTCAAACATTTGGGATTGTCGACAACACCACACCTGCAACCATACAACATTGGGTGGCTTTGCCAAGGAAGATATCTTCATGTTATCCAGCAGTGCCGATTGTCATACAACATCCAAGCCTTCAAGGATGAGGTATTATGTGATGTTCTCTTGGGCCAACCATATATGTGGAGACACCATGCTGTTTTTGAGTCTTGACGCCGCAGTGTCATTGTTTCTCTGGGGTGTCAACTCTACAGAATACCGGAGGTAGTTCCGACTATTGTTCCACCTAAACAGTGTTGCAAGGTAGTATCTCATACTGCAAAATTCAACTTCTTCACAATCTGTTCAAAAGGGGAACAAAAGGAAAATGCAACCACTACAGCCTCACCCAAAGCACCTTCTATCCAACAGAAGCAGGTCGGCAAGGTTGCAACAAAGCGCAAAGATTCCTTCTGCACACCATCCTCTCATGTAACTCGACTTGTTGAATAACCTTAGCCTCAACAAGTTTATGACAGACTTCCACAAATTGAGCAATGAGACTTCTCCAGCAAGGCAAGCAACTCACCAAGATTTAGATTCAACAAACGTTTTTTCCTCTACCCTGGGCACTCAATGCAATGGAGACCATTGCTTCATAATGAGGGAGGATTGATCCAGGTGGATATTGGTGGCCACCCACCTTTTCCAACTGGCTCAAAACAATTTTCTGGCAATTTTGGTAATTTACTATTTTTAGCAGTTTTTCAGGTCCTGAACTTCCAGAGTCTTTTTGAGGCCCTAAACGACGTTTTTTGGGAAAACAGGGAGCAACATGGAAGTTCCTTTGATGTTTCTCACACAAAAATTGTATTCCTCGGATAGATCTTTCTAATGAGGTATAGATCTCCCCAAACAGAGATCATATGCAAAAGTTACGCCCTCGGGAAGTTGACGTATCAACTACCTCCATCGGGGCCTGCAAACCTTTTGGATTTTCATCTTCCGGGGTTAGGGTTTTGGATTTTCCTTATGTTAAAAAGGCCCTTAGAGCCTCATTGTAATGATCATCTTCTTATGAATGCGAGTAGCCGTCACATCTCTTCTCAGAGATAAGCTGCCACCATTCTAGTGAGTCTTTTACTCAGTATTTTTACGGTCTCTGTACATTTATTTCATTAATAAAAATCATGTACTACTGTATATATGTGACTCTTGTTATATTTACGATATATCTTTTTTATATTTTTGTCTCTCTTGCAATATCTCTGAATATTTCTGTGTTATATCTCCACTCTCATTTCATGCTGAAAATAATCCGGATCACTAATAGTCATGAAGTAACATTTCAAAAAATTTAAGGATTGCTAATCTAGATCAAAGATCAACATGAAATTATGAAAGCACCAAGTAATAAGATCAAATAATTAAAAGGGTTTCTTGAAGCCGTTATGATAGAAAGGGATAATTCTTCAGATGAAGGAATGCCCAAATTGCTTGATGAAGCAAACACCATTTCTCTTTCCCATAGAGGATGTGTAAAGAAGCAAGTGATGATGCATGTAGAAGAATAAGAATAAGAAGAAGAAGAAGAAGAAGAAGACAAAACAACAAGAGAAACCAGAAATACAGAAAGAGCACCCTATATGGGTTATACTGTATGAATGATTCTAGTTGTCAACTTAATTTTCTTAGAAGAAATACCATCCCTTCTTTTTACTAGTTTAAAACTTTGCAACGAGGAAGAGTTATGGATGGACTTGTTGTAGAAATATTTGGCGAGACCAAATAGTTTCCTTTGTCCATAAATAAACCTTTCTTATTATCCTTCCATGGCATGGAAAATATCAAATATGATTGCTTTTTAGGTTTTACATTTTTAGATCTAGTCTCTCGAGTGATGATAGATTATGCAAATAAAAGACTAGTTGTACATATAAAAGTCCAGTAGAATGAGACTCCCTTATTTAATGAAGGAAGATGTAAAACTATGGAGAAGGAATCTTGAAAAAGAGTAGGGTATGTACAAAAAGAAGTCCTTGCCACAAACTTGAATAAGATGGAGAGGAGTATTTGTTATTCCTTAGAACATGAATCTATACTAACTCCCAATATCTTAGAGAAATTGAGAAAATAATGCACCTCTAATTCTTCGAATGCATTTTGGAATCATGAGAAATACTTTGTTTCTCTACCTTACAATCCATTAGTATAGGTTGCACCACAAAAGGAATCAACGATGCTGATGAGCCCATCTAAAATAAATACCTCTCAGGAAGAGATCCAATATCTACTCAAAAAATGATTGATAGAACCTTCAAAAATCTCATGGGTTTGCATAGGGTTTTATGTGAATAAGTAATCTGAGTAGAAGAGGGGAAAGCCAAAATTATTTTTAAATTATAATCTCTTGAATAAAGTATTTTATCCAATCCGATACCATATTCCAAATAGGACATCCTTACTGCAAAATATAAGAGGAAAAACAATCTTTACTAAGTTTGATTTAAAATATGGATTTTATCAGATTGGCATTGTTTTAGAAGACCAACATAAGACTTCCTTTGTAGTCCCACATGGCCATTACCAATGGAAGGTAATGCCATTTGGTATTAAGAATGGCCCATGAGAGTTTTATAAAAGAATGGAGGACATATTCAAAGAATATTCTTGGTTTATTATCTAATATATGATATCCTGGTATGTTCCAAAAATATCCAGGAGCATCTCAAACATCTCCATAAATTGTTCAAACTAGTTTTCCATCATGGACTAGTTTTGTCACCCACAAAGATGGAGATAGGAAAAACCTAAATAACGTTTCTATGGTTTCAGATAAGCAAAGGGCAAGTGCTTCTGCAAGAGCACATTTTGCAAATATTTAACATGTTTCCTAATGCTATTATAGATAAGACTCAACTCTAGATATTCATAGGCATATTGAATTATGTAAGGCCATTTTACATAGGAAAAGAATATGACATCTTTGTTCTACAAAATTTCCTAAAGAAGTCCTCTCCATGGGACTCAAAGTTGACTGAAGAAGTTCAAAGGATTAAAGAAAAGGTAAAAAAACTTCCTGCATTATCATTACCTAATGAAGTAGGAACTTATATAATTGAAACAAATGCATCCAAAAAATCATGGGGTGGTTTATTGATTGAAAAGATTGATGATAAGGAAGAGGTATGCAAATATGCTTCAGGTTCATTTAAGGGAGAAAAAATAAACTACCCCTCCAACCATAAGAAACTTCTCGCATTTAAAACTATGATACAACATTTCAAACTATATTTGAAGACTGCTAGGTTCCTAATCAATATTGATTTGAATATTTTACCAGGAATGCTTAAATCAACAAAGGTCTTGACTGATAGTCATACCAAAGTCCAAAAATGGGCAGTATGGCTTGATAATTTCTATTTTGATATTGAATTCCAACTAGGTACTAAAATTTCTTGGTTGATATGCTCACAAGGGAGAACCCACATCTAGAGCCTATTCTTGCAATGTTTTCCAAAGGAGAATCATCATCATAAATGGAAAGGAAATATAAAGGTAAGGAAGTTATGGCGAACATACTAGAAGCCACCAAATATGTGCATAGACATGGAGAAACAAGAGTCCATAGAAGGAAAGAATTATTCTGTATAGAAGCAATGATTGAACGAGAAGAGTTTCTCAGACATGTAAACAAGGATGTTGATGAAAATTACATGTCAAAAATCCTTATGGAAGAAATCCAAAGTTCTCCTAGAAAATGGGAAATAACAATGTTTTGTGGTTTGGAAAGAGCACAAGAAAATATCTCTAGAGGAAGGTACAGGACTCAGATAGAATATGATGAGAATGTTCTTTGATACTATGATTTAGGATCTAGAACTTTGACATGGGACGATTATTCATTGATCAGTTAGCTTGCGACAGGAAAAGGTGAAGTAGTGGTATGTGTAGATCCTAAAAACCTCACCAGGAATGCATGGAATGGGTGGACTGAAATTTTTCTTGATAATTTTTGTTCAAGAAAGGACTAGACTCAAATAAAATCTAATTTCATGATACATATGCAAGTTGATCTGACAATATCAACTATATATCTATTATGGTTTAAGTTTAAACTCAGAGCTACTGGTAGTCATATTACAAAGATAGATCCACCTGAATTCTTTTATTATATGTAGCTCACTAAGACTCAAAAGAGTAATATTTGGGTATGGTTCAAAGAGAAGCTGAGTTGAACTTAAAATTTAGTTCCATTTTTGAAGGTTAGTTTTTTTATATCGCTCACCATCCTCTATAAGGCTCACATGTTGATCCGAAAATGATATTTTAAAAGACTATGGTTAAGTTTATGCATGAGTTATTTTACCATTTAGGATTTAAAGAGAAGAATAAGAGGAAGACGCTTAATGTAAGAATTATGCAGCCATTATAAAGAAATCAAAACATAAAATAGACTATAAGTACAGTAAACCATAATGCCAAAGATTGATAACGAAGTTCAACACAAATTTGCCTACGTCTTCGGGCCTTTGTATTCAGTGGGAGGCTTCTTATTAATCTTCAATGCTTAAAACATGTATCAAAATTACATCAATTTGGTCTTTGATAGAATATGTTATGTTCTACTCTGTCTCAGGAAACTAATGCACAGACGACACTCAAAAAGTGTTAGGATATTTAGACACTTAGGAGTTAGTTAAGAACGACTTGGTCTAATGTGTCATTAGGTAAAAGTGTGTTTCTTAGTGTATTTTTTTAGTATGCATTAGTATGCATTTGTAGTTAGGAAATCCGACGGTCACGATATGTTCCTGACATAGAGTGATCCCACGGTTCATACTCTCCTTGATATTAACGACCATTGATCCGTGGCTTAACACTCGATTGGTCCATGATCTCTATTTAAAGAGCATGAAGGGTCATTTTCCGATGATCGATTGTGAGAAAATCTCTTGTAAAATATCTTTGTAACCTTTTCTTTGCATTAATAAACTGCTCCAAGTGGCTGTGTTGGCTGGGGCTGTGGATGTTTCCCCACAGGGGTTTTACCACGTGAAAACATAAGTGTGTTGATCTTTTCTCTATTACCATGTTCGATAGCATAGGTATTCCAACAGAGGACGAACACCTAACCCTAAATCTAAGGAAAGTGGACTAATATGTTAGCCCTACCTTACCAACCTCAACTATTTAAATAAGTGATATCTCCCTCACTTGACACACTTGATCATATGATTTACCTTCTCCAAGTTGACATTGAGACTGAGGTTTGCTGCAACTCTTCTGGACATCCTTCCTCATTCAATTTAATTTATTATTTTGTTGGTAGACTCTTATACTTGATTCATACCCATCTTGATCTTTCCTTTGTTGTTGGTCTTGTTTCCTGGTATATGAAAACACCCTATGAAATCCATTGGAAAGAAGCTAAAAGGATACTTCGCTATGTTCGTGGTACAATTCAGTTCGGGATACATTACAGTTCAGGGGGGACTCCTTTATTGGTTGGTTTCACTCATTCAGATTGGGCCGATGACCCTAATGATCAGAAGTCTACTGCGGGTTATGTTTTCAGCCTTGGTTTAGGACCTGTCACTTGGGCCTGTAAGAAACAACATGTTATTGCACTTTCTTCAGCAGAAGCAGAGTACCGAGAAACAATAAATGAAAGTCAGGAAGCCTTACGGCTTCGACAGATCCTTTTAGAGTTTGGATTTGAGTAACAACACCTGACCAACCTTTAGTGTGACAATCAGAGTGCCATCAAGCTCGCCAAAGACCTAGTTCAACTTCAGCGCAAAAAGCACACCGAGATACACATTCACTTTATCAGAAAGCTCATTCATGATGAAGTTATTGAAGTTCTCTTTTTCCCTACAAAAGATCAAGTTGCAGACATTTTCACAAAGTCTCTTACATAAGCAACGTTTTCCAAACTTCGATCTATGTTAGGAGTTTAGGAAGTTTTCATTAAAGGGGGATAGGCTCTAATGCCTTCTTCCTTCTCCTATTGTGTCAACATTGTAAATCCTTCAATCCTATCCCAAGTTGTTCTTAAGGGGGGATGTTAGGATATTTAGACACTTAGGAGTTAGTTAAGAACTACTTGGTCTAATGTGTCGTTAGGTAAAAGTGTGTTTCTTAGTGTCTTTATTTAGTATGCATTAGTATGCATTTGTAGTTAGGACATCCGACAATCACGATATGTTCCCGACATAGAGTGATCCAACGGTTCATACTCTCCTCGATCTTAACGACCATTGATTTGTGGCTTAACACCCAATTGATCCATGATATCTATTTAAATAGCATGGAGGGTCATTTTCCGATGATCGATTGTGAGAAACTCTCTTGTAAAATATATCTGTAATATTTTTCTTTGCATTAATAAACTACTCCAAGTGGCTGCATTGGTTGGGGCCGTGGATGTTTCCTCGTAGGGGTTTTACCAC
>JASDQU010106058.1:35100-49044 GCA_032191745.1 Picea mariana
CGAATGATCCTATCAATCTGTTGCTTGAGCAAGCTCTCACGCGACAGAGGGACGAAATGATGGAGAATTTTTCCCACATCCTTCAATGGCTATCGATAGCAACATGTACATCTTCATCAAATAACCACTTTGGAGGCACCTCTCCTTTCAATGTACAAGTTAGTTTTGATATTCCTGTATTTGAAGGACAGATAGATGCATAAGCCCTAGGCAAACGGTTAAACCTACTAGAAGGTTAGTTTTCTGTTCACAATTTTTTCGGCAGAGAAAAGATCACCTTCGCACTCCTTAAAGCTCTCCCCATGTCAAACATTGGTGGGAAACTTACTGGGAGTAGAGTTCCACAGAGGAGTCTGGAATATATGGGGTCGAGCCCAGTTGGGATTTTTTTGTGGATGCAGTAAAGGAACAATATTACCCTGTTGACAACTATGAGGACCAATACATGAGATGGACCACACTGCGGAAAGAGAGGGGACAAGAAGGTCTGGAGTTCACCAATACCTTCCATACCTTGCGCACTAAGCTGGGTATCAAAGAATCTGAGCGACATATGGTTCTAAAATACTGTGGGGCTCGGCACAGATACATCCAAATTGAAATGGATTTTCTGGACATCTCATCACTCAGTTCTGCTTATCGATATGCTGTTAAAATTGAGAAAAAGTTCAAACACCAAAACAAATAGGATTTTAGATCTGCAAATCCGTAACAACCAAAGTATGAGAAAGATAACCCTAACAAATAGCTTCTTGAAAACCAGTCTAAGACACAGGAAAAGAAGGGTTATGGGAAGACAAAGAAGGACACAGGAAAATGGTGTGGTTTACACAAAATCTTGTGGCACAACACCGAGGAATGTCGCTCAAAACAATCATTGGTGGCCGAGATCAAAGACAAGGAGCCGAACCTTGATTCCGAATCTGATTATGAAAATAATGGTAAAAGATAGATCATTGGCGTAGACCCCACTGCTATTGTCGTGAGCGCAACAATTCAACCATAAGAACCAACAAATCCTGAATAAGGGGAGTGTTTTTTTCATTCACAGATGTGGGTGAAGGGGACCATGTTGCATTTTATTGTTGATAGCGGAAGCCAAAAGAACCTCATATCAACAGAGGTTGTCAAACAGTTGGGATTATCGACAACACCACACCCGCAACCATACAACATCGGGTGGCTTCACCAAGGAAGATATCTTCATGTTAGCCAGCAGTGTCGATTGTCATATGACATCCAAGCCTTCAAGGATGAGGTATTATGTGTGTTCTCTTGGGCCAACCATATATGTGGAGACGCCATGTTGTTTTTGAGTCTCGACCCTGCAATGTCATTGTTTCTCTAGTGGGTCATCTCTAAAGAATACCAGAGGTAGTTCCAATTATTGTTCCACCTAAACAGTGTCACAAGGTAGTATCTCATACTACAAAATTCAATTTCTTCACAATCTGTTCAAAAGGGGAACAAAAGTACAATGCAACCACTACAGCCTCACCCCAAGCACCTTCTATCCAATAGAAGCAGGTCGAAAAGGTTGCAAAAAAGCACAAATATTCCTTCTACACACCATCCTCTCATGTAGCTTTACTTGTTGAATAACCTCAACCTCAACAGGTTTATGACAGACTTCCACAAATTGAGCAACGGGACGTCTCCAGCAAGGCAAGCAACTCACCAAGATTTAAATTCAGCAAATGCTTTTTTACTCTCCCCTAGGCACTCAACGCAATGGAGACCATTTCTTCATAATGAGGGAGGATTGATCCAAGTGGATATCGGTGGCCACCCACCTTTTCCAACTGGCTCAAAACAATTTTCTGGCAATTTTGGTAATTTACTACTTTTAGCAGTCTTTCAAGTCCTGAACTTCTAGAGCCGTTTTGAGGCCATAAACAACGTTTTTTTGGGAAAACGGGGAGCAACATGGAATTTCCTTCGATTTTTCTCACACAAAAATTTTATTCCTCGGATAGATCTTTCTAATGAGGTATAGAGCTCCCCAAATAGAGATCATATGCAAAAGTTATGCCCTTGGGAAGTTGATGTATCAACTACCTCCATTGGGGCCACAAACCTTTTGGATTTTCATCTTCCGAGGTTAGGGTTTTGTATTTTCCTTATGTTAAAAAGGCCCTTAGAGCCTCATTGTAATGATCACCTTCTTACGAATGCGAGTAGCCGTCACATCTCTTCTCAACGATAAGCTGCCACCACTCTAGCGAGTCTTTCACTCTGTATTTTTACAGTTTTTGTACATTTGTTTCATTAATAAAAATCATGTATTACTGTATATCTGTGACTCTTGTTATATTTCTGATATATCTTTTTTATATTTTTGTCTCTCTTGCAATATCTCTGAATATTTCTGTGTTATATCTTCGTTGTCATTTCATGCTGAAAATAATCCAGATCACTGACAGTCATGAAGTAACATTTCAAAAAATTAAGGATTGCTACTCCAGATCAAAGATCAACATGAAATTATGAAAGCACCGAGTAATAAGATCAAATAATTAAAAGGGTTGCTTGAAGCCATTATGATAGAAAGGGATAATTCTTCAGATGAAGGAATGTCCAAATTGCTTGATGAGGCAAACACAATTTCTCTTTCCCATAGAGGATGTGTAAAGAAGCAAGTAATGATGCATGTAGAAGAAGAAGAAGAAGAAGACAAAACAAGAAGAGAAACCAGAAATGCAGAAAGAGCACCCTATATGGGTTATACTGTATGAATGATTCTAGTTGTCAACTTAATTTTCTTAGAAGAAATACCATCCCTTCTTTTTACTAGTTTTAAACTTTGCAACAAGGAAGAGTTATGGATGAACTTGTTGTAGAAATATTTGGCGAGACCAAATAGTTTCCTTTGTCCATAAATAAACCTTTCTTATTATCCTTCCATGGCATGGAAAATATCAAATATGATTTCTTTTTAGGTTTTACATTTTTAGATCTAGTCTCTCTTATGACGATAGATTATGCAGATAAAAGACTAGTTGTACATATAAAAGTCCAGTAGAATGAGACTCCCTTATTTAATGAAGGAATATGTAAAACTATGGAGAAGGAATCTTGAAAAAGAGTAGGGTATGTACAAAAAGAAGTCCTTGTTGCAAACTTGAATAAGATGGAGAGGAGTATTTGTTATTCCTTAGAACATGAATCTATACTAACTCCCAATATCTTAGAGAAACTGAGAAAATAATGCACCTCTAATTCTTTGACTGCATTTTGGAATCGTGAGAAATACTTTATTTCTCTACCTCACAATCCATTAGTATAGGTTGCACCACAAAAGGAATCAACGACACTGATGAGCCCATCTAAAATAAATACCTGTCAGGAAGAGATCCAATATCTACTCAAAAAATGATTAATGGAACCTTCAAAAATCTCATGGGTTTGCATAGGGTTTTATGTGAATAAGTAATCTGAGTAGAAGAGGGGAAAGCCAAAATTATTTGTAAATTATAATCTCTTGAATAAAGTATTTTATCCAATCCGATACCATCTTCCAAATAGGACATCCTTACTGCAAAATATAAGAGGAAAACAATCTTTACTAAGTTTGATTTAAAATATGGATTTTATCAGATTGGTATTGTTTTAGAAGACCAACATAAGACTTCCTTTGTAGTCCCACATGGCCATTACCAATGGAAGGTAATGCCATTTGGTCTTAAGAATGGCCCATGAGAGTTTTCTAAAAGAATGGAGGACATATTCAAAGAATATTCCTGGTTTATTATCTAATATTTGATATCCTGGTATGTTCCAAAAATATCCAGGAGCATCTCAAACATCTCCATAAATTGTTCAAACTAGTTTTCTAGCATGGACTAGTTTTGTCACCCACAAAGATGGAGATAGGAAAAACCTAAATAACATTTCTATGGTTTCAGATAAGCAAAGGGCAAGTGCTTCTGCAAGAGCACATTTTGCAAATATTTAACATGTTTCCTAATGCTATTAGAGATAAGACTCAACTCTAGATATTCCTAGGCATATTGAATTATGTAAGGCCATTTTACATAGGATAAGAATATGACATCTTTGTTCTACAAAATTTCCTAAAGAAGTCCCCTCCATGGGACTCAAAGTTGACTGAAGAAGTTCAAAGGATTAAAGAAAAGGTAAAAAAAATTCCTGCATTATCATTACCTAATGAAGAAGGAACTTATATAATTGAAACAAATGCATCCAAAAAATCATGGGGTGGTTTATTGATTGAAAAGATTGATGATAAGGAAGAGGTATGAAAATATGCTTCAGGTTCATTTAGGGGAGAAGAAATAAACTACCCCTCCAACCATAAGGAACTTCTAGAATTTAAAACTATGATACAACATTTCAAACTATATTTGAAGACTGCTAGGTTCCTAATCAATATTGATTTGAATATTTTACCAGGAATGCTTAAATCAATAAAGGTCTTGACTGATAGTCATACCAAAGTCCAAAAATGGGCAGTATGGCTTGATAATTTCTATTTTGATATTGAATTCCAACTAGGGTACTAAAATTTCTTGGTTGATATGCTCACAAGGGAGAACCCACATCTAGAGCCTATTCTTGAAATGTTTTCCAAAGGAGAATCATCATCATAAATGGAAAGGAAATATAAAGGTAAGGAAGTTATGGCGAACATACTAGAAGCCACCAAAGATGTGCATAGACATGGAGAAACAAGATTCCATAGAAGGAAAGAATTATTCTCTATAGAAGCAATGTTTGAATGAGAAGAGTTTCTCAGACATGTAAACAAGGATGTTGCTGAAAATTACATGTCAAAAATCCTTATGGAAGAAATCCAAAGTTCTCCTAGAAAATGGGAAATAACAATGTTTTGTGGTTTGGAAAGAGCACAAGAAAATATCTCCAGAGGAAGGTATGGGACTCAGATAGAATATGATGAGAATGGTCTTTGATACTATGATTTAGGATCTAGAACTTTGACATGGGACAATTATTCATTGATCAGTTAGCTTGCGACAGGAAAAGGTGAAGTAGTGGTATGTGTAGATCCTAAAAACCTCACTAGGAATCCATGGAATGGGTGGACTAGAATTTTTTTTGATAATTTTTGTCCAAGAAAGGACTAGACTCAAATAAAATCTAATTTCATGCTACATTTGCAAGCTGATCTAACAATATCAACTATATATCTATTATGGTTTAAGTTTAAACTAAGAGCTACTGGTAGTCATATTACAAAGATAGATCCACCTGAATTATTTTCTTATATGTAGCTCACTAAGACCCAAAAGAGTAATATTTTGGGTATGGTTCAAAGAGAAGCTGAGTTGAACTTAAAATTTAGTTCCATTTTTGAAGGTCAGTTTTTTTGTATCGCTCACCATCCTCTATAAGGCTCAGATGTTGATATGAAAATGATCTTTTAAAAGACTATGGTTAAGTTTATGCATGAGTTATTTTACCATTTAGGATTTAAACAGAAGAATAAGAGGAAGACGCTTAATGTAAGAATTATGCAGCCATTATAAAGAAATCAAAACATAAAATAGACTATAAGTACAGTAAACCATAATGCCAAAGATTGATAACGAAGTTCAACACAAATTTGCCTACATCTTCGGGCCTTTGTATTCAGTGGGAGGCTTCTTATTAATCTTCAATGCTTAAAACATGTATCAAAATTAGATCAATTTGGTCTTTGATAGAATCTGTTGTGTTCTACTCTATCTCAGGAACCTGATGCAATAGACGACACTCAAAAAGTGTTAGGATATTTAGACACTTAGGAGTTAGTTAAGAACTACTTGGTCTAATGTGTCATTAGGTAAAAGTGTGTTTCTTAGTGTGTTTTTTTAGTATGAATTAGTATGCATTTGTAGGTAGGAAATCCGATGGTCATGATATGTTCCCGACATAGAGTGATCCAACAGTTCATACTCTCCTCGATCTTAATGACCATTGATCCGTGGCTTAACACCCGATTGGTCCATGATCTCTATTTAAAGAGCATGAAGGGTCATTTTCCGATGATCGATTGTGAGAAACTCTCTTGTAAAATATCTCTGTAACCTTTTTATTTGCATTAATAAACTGCTCCAAGTGGTTGCATTGGCTAGGGCCATGGATGTTTCCCCATAGGGGTTTTACCACGTGAAAACATAAGTGTGTTGATCTTTGCTCTAATACCATGTTCAATAGCACAGGTATTCCAACAGAGGATGAACACCTAACCCTAAAGCTATGGAAAGTGGACTAATATGTTAGACCTACCTTACCAACCTCAACTATTTAAAGAAGTGATCTCTCCCTCACTTGACATGCTTGATCATATGATTTACCTTCTCCAAGTTGACATTGAGACCGAGGTTTGCTGCAAATCTTCTGGACATCCTTCCTCATTCGATTTAATTTATTATTTTGTTGGTAGACTCTTATACTTGACTCATACCCGTCCTGATCTTTCCTTTGTTGTTGGTCTTGTTTCCCGGTATATGAAAACACCTCATGAAATCCATTGGAAAGAAGCTAAAAGGATACTTCGCTATGTCTGTGGTACAATTCAGTTTGAGATACATTATAGTTCAGGGGTGACTCCTTTATTGGTTGGTTTCACTCATTCATATTGGGCCGATGACCCTAATGATTAGAAGTCTACTGCAGGTTATGTTTTCAGCCTTGGTTTAGGACCTATCACTTGGGCGTGTAAGAAACAACATGTTATTGCACTTTATTTAGTAGAAGCAGAGTACTGAGCATGGTAAATGAAAGTCAGGAAGCCTTGTGGCTTCGACAGATCCTTTCAGAGTTTGGATTCAAGAAACAACACCTGACCAGCCTTTGGTGTGACAATCAGAGTGCTATCAAGCTCACCAAAGACCTAGTTCAACATCAGTGCAAAAAGCACATCGAGCTACACATGCACTTCATCAGAAAGCTCATTCATGATCAAGTTATTGAAGTTCTCTTTTTCCCTACAAAATATCAAGTTGCAGACATTTTCAAAAAGTCTTACATAAGCAAAGTTTTCCAAACTTCGATCTATGTTAGGAGTTCAGGAAGTTGTCATTAAGGGGGGATAGGCTCTAATGCCTCCTTCCTTCTCCTATTGTGTCAACATTGTANATCCCAAGTTGTTCTTAAGGGGGGATGTTAGGATATTTAGACACTTAGGAGTTAGTTAAGAACTACTTGGTATAATGTGTCGTTAGGTAAAAGTGTGTTTCTTAGTGTCTTTATTTAGTATGCATTAGTATGCATTTGTAGTTAGGACACCTGACGGTCACGATATGTTCCCGACATAGAGTGATCCGACGGTTCATACTCTCCTTGATCTTAACAACCATTGATCCGTGGCTTAACACCCAATTGGTCCATGATATCTATTTAAAGAGCATGAAGGGTCATTTTTCGATGATCGATTGTGAGAAACTATCTTGTAAAATATATATGTAATATTTTTCTTTGCATTAATAAACTACTCCAAGTGGCTGCGTTGGTTGGGGCCATGGATGTTTCCCCGTAGGGGTTTTACCACGTGAAAACATCAATGTGTTGATATTTGATCTAGTTATGTGAGTGGTTACTGAAGGTGTTCATCCTTTGTTGGAATACTTATGTTGTTGAACAAAAGGGTGGAGTAGAAATCCTGGAAATGGCCTCGAAAGATCGCTTCCTCAATGTCTTCCCTGCATAAAAATGGCTTGATCTTCACAAATTCTTCATCATTTTGTTGTATCTACTCTCCCAAAAAACTCAAAACTTCTTTTTTTATATAAAATTTGAGTTGAGGGTCGAAATCCCAACTTCCCCCCTCTTTCTGGGCTCTTTTTGGGTTGAGATCCAATTTTCCAGGAAACAATCCACTAAAATCAGGCTCGGATTTGGTAAAATCCTCCAAATTTGGCCAAATCTGATAGATTTAGCACAGCTGGTGCAACTCACATATCTTGGTCTCCTGGTCATATGGTGCCCCTTGTGACTAGGGCCCTAAAATTGCAACCTATCCCACATTGGGAAAATTTGGGCTTCCACATGGTGCTCTCTAATTGGGTCATGTGTCACCCCCTGATTGGCCTGAGCCACGTCAACCTGCCGAGCCAATGTCTGTACAACCATGTCAGCATCCGTACTATCACATCAACCTGCTCAGTCAACGTCCATACTACCACATCAATTTTCCCAGGCAGCTGCCACATTAGTGTTCGTACTGCCATATCAACCTTCCGTACTACCACATGTCACCTCCATACAGTGCCACATGTCACTTCCGTACAGTACCATGTGTCAAATGTTTAGTGGTCCAAATCACCCTTGCCAAAACTAACTGACACATGGCACATCTTGGTGCTTCCACATGTCATGTTGATGTCATTATGATGTACTGGTGACATCACCTGCCACGTTAGTTGTATGACCTTTGACCAGTTGACTTTGACCTTTAACCTTTTTCCTGTTTGGGAAAAATTTCAGATCACGATAACTTCTGCATATATAGTCCATTTTCAAAAAAAAATATATCACCAGAATTGGAACGATGAGCCCCACACGATGGCGCTAGTTTCGTTCAAATCCAAGAACTTTGAATTTTTGGCCTTCTTGGATCCATTTGGATCACACCTCCCCACTAAGACCTTTTGGTCCTCCAAAAGGGTATTAACCAAAAATCAAGTGCGGGATAGGCCTCTCGACTTGTCCTTTGTCTAACAGATCTGTCCTATGCACATGTCGCATCATAATCAAAATCAAAACAACCATGAGAACTTAACACATATTGTTAGCCATTTGAACTCATTCACATCTTACTAATCCACTACCATCAATGTAGAAAACATTAGTAACGCTAATATCAGAAATATGACTGAAAATGAACCAATATGTTTAACGGACTTGCACGACATTAACTTATATTGAAGCAAAGTATGATTGAACTCACATCTTACAACCATCTCATGTTCATGCTTAATATCAAGAGTTTTACTTGGCACAATTATAGGTATGTTTCTTGCATATGCTACCTCTCTTAATTGTTCCATTGTGACAAGAGATTGATTTTCTTTAATATGATGAGCATGCACACCATATTCATTGCCTTTCTTAAACAAGTGATATTGATTCTTTTCCCTGAAGAATATTGCTTTGCAATCATATAAACAAGGGCTTCCTAAGACCATTCCACATTCATTTAGTGGCACCACATCACATGTTACCTCATCCACAAACTTTGATGAAATTGCAAACCTTAAAGTGCATTGCTTTATTATGGGAAATTTATGATTATTGCTTATCCATTTAAGTGAGTAAGGTTTATGATGTAGCTTAGCTGTCAATCCCAATTGTTTAACCACTTCCTATGAAATTAAGTTAGATTGAGATCCACTATCTATCAATGTATCGATCTTAGTATGTTTCATTATGACCCTTATATGAAACAATTTACTTCTTGAATCAAAACCATCACCAATTTTACCTGTCAAACCAACTACTGTGATTTTAGACTCATCACCTGAATCATACCCAATTCTGTCAGCTGTGCTATTGATGCAATTTTTTGCCTCCCTTTCCTCTCTTTGAATCACTTTGGTCTCTTCTTTGGGTGCAATTTCCAACAATGTTCATCATCTTGCCCTTCTTTCTTGCAATGCTTTCAAGAGAGCTTCTCTTCCTTCATTGTCGTTGAATTTTCTTTCTTCCCATTCTCTTTTCCTTTTCCTTCCTTCTTTGAATATGATTCCCCTGATACACAAACTGTAGTTTTCCCTGCTTCAATATATGTCGTTTGAACAGAAGCCTCATCAAGATTAGTAGTTCCAAACATAAATACAGTTTTACGAATATAAGTGGGAAAACCTCCTATATACTTCATAAGAGGTTCTTGCATAGTCAATGGAACATCTAACATCAAAGCCATCTTACAAAATTCATCCGTGTATTCCTTCATCGATTTTCCTTTTCTTAACTTAAGATTTTTCCATTCAATTAAATCCTTTTCCTTATATCCCAATGGATAGAACTATTTTCTAAGTGTGGAAATAAAATCATGCCATGATGGAAAAATATTACCAACTTGCTAAGTTCCATGTTGCATCTTACTTTACCACTAGATGAGAGTTGTGCTTTCAAGACAAAGTGATGCCAATCTAATTTTGGTTGCCTCATCTTTGATTTGCTTCACATTACAATATACCTCCATCTATTTAACCCAATTATCAAGTTTCTCATGATTAACTTCGCCATCATACATAGGAAAAACAAATTTTACATCAAGTTTAAGTAATGGCATGTCAGGCTTATGTTTATGATAATGTTTTCTTGTAGAAAAAATTGAACTTGTACTTGAAGAAGAAGAAGATGAAGATGAAGGAGGTGAAGGAGGATATTTTGGAAGGTCCTCTCCTTCTTCACTTTTGTCTTTCTTTGAATATTCCCCTTGAACCAGTCTCTTCCATTCCAAGTAATCATCTCCGACATGGCAAAAAAGGTTCTTTGAAACTCTCTTTCTTTTTGAGAAAGTACTTCTTCTGATGCCATCTTCTCACTTTGAGATGTCCTATTTCTCGATCCAATCTCAGGATCTCCTTCTACAAGCACTCCTTCACCACGACTTAGCTTTTCCTTCGTAATCATGCATACTCAAACAACCAACTGTCAACCTACTCTGATACCAATTGATCTGAAAATGATCTTTTAAAATACTATGGTTAAGTTTATGCACGAGTTATTTTACCATTTAGGATTTAAAGAGAAGAAGAAGAAAAAGACACTTAATGGAAGAATTATGTAGCCATTATAAAGAAATCAGAACAAAAAATAGACTATAATAACAGTAAACCATAATACGAAAGATTGATAACGGAATTCGACACAAATTTGCGTAAGTCTCCGGGCCTTTGTCTTCAGTGGGAGACTTCTTATTAATCTTCAATGCTTAAAAAATGTATCAAAATTACATCAATTTGGTCTCTAATAGACTCTATTGTGTTCTACTTTGTCTCATGAACTTGATTCAATAGACGATACTAAAAAAAGTGGAGTAGAACTCCCGGAAATGGCCTCCAAAGCTCGCTTCCTCAATGGATTCCCTGCATAAAAATGACTAGATATTCATAAATTATTCATCATTTTGTTGTATCTTCCCTCCCAAAACACTCAAACATGCTTTGTTTATATAAAATTTGAGTTGGGGGTTGAAATCCCAACTTCCCCCCTCTTTTTGGGATAAGATCCCATTTTGTAGAGAAAAATCCACTTAAATCAGGCCCAGATTTGGTAAAATCTTCCAAATTTGGCCAAATCTGCCATATTTAGCACAACTGTTGCAACCCCCAAATCCTGGGCTCCTGGTCATATGGCACCCCTTGTGACCAGGGCCCTAAAATTTTGACCTAACTCACATTGGGCAAATTCGGGCTACCACGTGGTGCCTTCTGATTGGGCCATGTGTCACCCCCTGATTGGAATGAGCCATGTCAGCTTACCCAGTTAACATTCATACGACCACATTAGCCTTCCCAGTTAGCTGCCACATCAGCATCCATATTTCCATGTCATCCTTCCCAGTCAACCACAACGTCAGCATCCGTACTACCACGTCAACCTGTCCAATTAACTACCACGTCAACATCCATACTTCCACATTAGCCTTTCATACTGCCATGTGTCACCTCCGTACAATGTTATGTGTCACTTCCGTACAATGCCATGTGCCAATTTTATAGTGGTCCAAATCACCCCTGAAAATTCCAAAATTGATTGACACGTGGCACATCTTGGTGCTGCCAAATGTCATGCTGATGTCAACACGATGTACTTCTGATGTCATCTTCCATGTCATTTGTACGACCTTTTACCAATTGACTTTAATCTTTGACCTTTTGCTTATTTGGGAAAAAATTTAGATTGTGATAACTTCGCCATATCGAGTCCATTCTCGAAAAAAAATATACTGTCAGGATCGACACAACGAGACCTACACGATGGCGTTGGTTTCATCCGAATCCGAGAAATTTGAATTTTTGGCCTTCTTGGATCCATTTGGATCAGATGTTGCCAATTTTTTTCCCAACTTCCTCTTCCATTTCCTAAATTATATGAAGGATAGCCTCCTATCAACAAGAATGATGATTATATGAATTCAATATGTACTTACAAAGAACCACAATCTCTGCTTCAACAATGACATTTGAAAACCTATCAATCTTACAACTGAAGCAAGGTGGGACCCTATTAGGATAACACAAATCAAATAAGTGAGACACATATCACTGCATTTATGAAAATAAGTATTGTAAGGAGATTATAATCTATGTAAATATTCTTTGTTGGATGTTTTTCTGTGCTGTGGGCCACACAATACAAATAGCTCCACTGCATAATATCCAAATGATATGTACAATATTTCATGTTAGTACTTTTATTTGCGTCATGGGACACATGTTCAAATAGATTCACTTTGTACTACTTGTGTAAGGATTGGTTAAGATTTAGGTCCCCATATGTCCACCAACCACTTAAGAGACAAGATAACATGTGGAGTCCCCACATGCCCCGAATCTCAGTTAGTGTAGTAACTTTTGACCAATTGGCGTCAATTCTTTGTAACTGACTATTGATACTCTATCCTACATAATGAACCCCTCATTCCTCATTTGAGCATCAGCTCATTGAGTTCTATATTGAGGAGTATGCTCCCCCTCTGCGCTCTTGAGTGACCTATGGGATCATAAACTTATCTCCTTCTGTTATTCCGAGAGTCAGTGTGTAAGAGTTTACATATTCTCTCCCTTTGCATCTTTAGGTGACCTATGGGATCATAAATCTGTAATCTGTACATGTAAGAGTCTTTAAGAGTTCGCATATGATCTCCCTCTATGCTCTCAAGCAATATTAAGGATAAAAAATAACTCAATAGTGTGTCTATATGAATATGCAAGTCTTGCAAGTATCTCAAAATAACATGTCGGTCTTGAGACCTTAAATGGTCAAAGAAGATGAAATTGAAAATAGTGATTATGAGCACTACTTATGAGTACTTAAAGATATAATATGCAGAGTATTGTGCAAGTCTATAATATTTATTGAGTCTGAATATAAGGTGGAAATATAAAGTGCATTTATGTAACTTCTATTTTTGAGAAGATGTTTAAATGGGTGTAAGTTAATAAGTGGAGCAATTCAACTTTTTTCAATAATTTTTTTTTCTTAAATTTGAAATTTCAGCAGTAGTTATAGTTCCATCTAATTGATTGAAATTTTCTCTAATTTTACCCATTTTAAGATGACCTATATTATAAGAAATTTTTCTTGTTAGAAAAAATAGACTCACTATAAAAGTTGAGTTTGTTCATTTATTAATTCACTCCATTTAATTGTCTCTTTTATAGATATTTAGAATTTTAAGAATGAATTTGTCTAATTAGAGGGATATGTTTCAACATTGATATAAATTTGAATATATTCAGAGATTATAAGTTGAGAAAAGAGATATTAGAGAGGTTAAGCTCTAATTTCCCAAATAATCAACCAAACATTTTATTCGAATTGCAATTTCTAGTCCATTATAGAATAAAATCACATTCTTCATTTGATCAAAGCATGATACATAAAAAAAAAGTACATGTGCATATTGAACTTAGAAGAGTAAAATTATATAATTAACATGCATTCCATTTATGCCCCTTAAAGATATAATTTTCATTTCTTGTATTTCCCCCTTATTTTTAACTTCTTACCACCCCTTTGAAAAAGGAGTCTATTATCCCACAATTTGTAATTATACCAAAGCCAAAGATAAGTAACTCAACTTGGCATAACAACATGATATCCCACCACTATCACCTCAGTGAGAAATACCCACTTTTAGGGATGGATGAAGGTCCAACCCAAGGGAGTCGTCCCCGGTGACCTAAAGGGCTAGGTAAGCTAAGGATGATGTTAAGATATACTCCCCACTCACTGGTCACTTAACTT
>JASDQU010106058.1:65089-80655 GCA_032191745.1 Picea mariana
CCAATTGATCCATGATATCTATTTAAATAGCATGGAGGGTCATTTTCCGATGATCGATTGTGAGAAACTCTCTTGTAAAATATATCTGTAATATTTTTCTTTGCATTAATAAACTACTCCAAGTGGCTGCATTGGTTGGGGCCGTGGATGTTTCCTCGTAGGGGTTTTACCACATGAAAACATCGGTGTGTTGATATTTGATCTAGTTATGTGAGTGGTTACTGAAGGTGTTCATCCTCTATTGGAATACATGTGTTGTTGAACAAAAAGGTGGAGTAGAACTCCTGGAAATGGCCTCCAAAGATCACTTCCTCAATGTCTTCCCTGCATAAAAATGGCTTGATCTTCACAAATTATTCATCATTTTGCTGTATCTACTCTCCCAAAAAACTCAAACTTGCTTTTTTTATATAAAATTTGAGTTGAGGATCGAAATCCCAATTTCCCCCCTCTTTCTGGGCTCTTTTTGGGCTCAGATCCAATTTTCTAGGAAACAATCCACTAAAATCAGGCTCGGATTTAGTAAAATCCTCCAAATTTGGCCAAATCCGGTAGATTTAGCACAACTAGAAAAACCCCCATATCCTGGTCTCCTGGTCATATGGTGCCCCTAGTGACTAGGGCCCTAAAATTGCAACCTACCCCACAATGGGAAAATTCGGGCTGCCATGTGGTGCTCTCTGATTGGGTCATGTGTCACCCCCTGATTGGCCTGAGCCACGTCAACCTGCCCAGCCAGTGTCTGTACAACCACATCAACGTCTGTACTACCACATCAACCTGCTTAGTCAACGTTCGTACTGCCACATTATTTTTCCCAGGCAGCTGCCACATCAATGTTCGTACTACCACATGTCACCTCCATACAGTGCCACATGTCACTTCCATACAGTACCACGTGTCAAATGTTTAGTGGTCCAAATCACCCCTGCCAAAACTGACTAACACATGGCACATCTTGGTGCTGCCACATGTCATGTTGATGTCATCATGACATACTAGTGACATCATCTGCCACGTTAGTTGTACGACCTTTGACTAGTTGACTTTGACCTTTGACCTTTTTCCTGTTTGGGAAAAATTTCAGATCATGATAACTTCTGCATATATAGTCCATTTTTGAAAAACAATATACCACCATAATTGGAACGACGAGCCCTACACGATGGCGCTAGTTTCGTTCGAATCCAAGAAATTTGAATTTTTGGCCTTCTTGGATCCATTTGGATCACACCTCCCCACTAAGACCTTTTGGTCCTCCAAAAGGGTATTAACCAAAAATCAAGTGCGAGATAGGCCTCTCGACTTGTCCTTTGTCTATCAAATTTATCCTGTGCACCTGTCGCATCATAATCAAAATCAAAACAACCATGAGAACATAACACATATTGTTAGCCATTTGAACTCGTTTCCTAATCCACTACCATCAATGTAGAAAACATTAGCAACACTAATATCAGAATTATGACTGAAAATGAACCAATATGTTTGACGGACTTGCATGACATTAACTTATCTTAAAGCAAAGTATGATTGAACTCACATCTTACAACCATCTCATGTTCATGCTTAAGATCAAGAGTTTTACTTGGCACAATTATAGGTATGTTTCTTGCATATGCTACCTCTCTTAATTGTTCCATTGTGACAAGAGATTGATTTGCTTTAATATGATGAGTATGCACACCATATTCATTGCCTTTCTTAAACAAGTGATATTGATTCTTTTCCCTGAAGAATATTGCTTTGCGATCATATAAACAAGGGCTTCCTAAGAGCATTCCACATTCATTTAGTGGCACCACGTCACATGTTACCTCATCCACAAACTTTGATGAAATTGCAAACCTTAAAGTGCATTGCTTTGTTATGGGAAATTTATGATTGTTGCTTATCCATTTAAGTGAGTAAGGTTTATGATGTAGCTTAGTTGTCAATCCCGATTGTTTAACCACTTCCTTTGAATTTAAGTTAGATTGAGATCCACTATCTATCAATGTATCGATCTTAGTATGTTTCATTATGACCCTTATATGAAACAATTTACTTCTTGAATCAAAACCATCACCAATTTTACCTGTCAAACCAACTACTGTGATTTTAGACTCATCACCTGAATCGTACCCAATTCTGTCGAATGTGCTATTGATGCAACTTTTTGCCTCGCTTTCCTCTCTTTGAATCACTTCAGTCTCTTCTCTGGGTGCAATTTCCAGCAATGTTCATCATCTTTCCCTTCTTTCTTGCAATGCTTGAAAGAGAGCTTCTCTTCTTTCATTGTCGCCGAATTTTATTTCTTCCCATTCCCTTTTCCTTTTCCTTGCTTCTTTGAATATGATTCCCCTGATACACAAAATCTAGTTTTCCCTGCTTCAATATATGTCGTTTGAACAGAAACCTCATCAAGATTAGTAGTTCCAAACATAAATACAGTTTTACGAATATAAGTGGGCAAACCTCCTATATACTTCATAAGAGGTTCTTGCATAGTCAATGGAACATCTAACATCAAAGCCATCTTACAAAATTCATCCGTGTATTCCTTCATCGATTCTCCTTTTCTTAACTTAAGAATTTTCCATTCAATTAAATCCTTTTCCTTATATCCCAATGGATAGAACTGTTTTCTAAGTGTGGAAATAAAATCATGCCATGATGGAAAAATATTACCAACTTGCTAAGTTCCATGTTGCATCTTACTTTACCAATAGATGAGAGTTGTGCTTTCAAGACAAAGTGATGCCAATCTAATTTTGGTTGCCTCATCTTTGATTTGCTGCACATTACAATATACCTCCATCTGTCTAACCCAATTATCAAGTTTATTAGAATTAACTTTTCCATCATACATAGGAAAAACAAATTTTACATCAAGTTTAAGTAATGGCATGTCAGGCTTACGTTTATGATAATTTTTTCTTGTAGAAGAATTTGAACTTGTACTTGAAGAAGAAGAAGATGAAGATGAAGGAGGTGAAGGAGGAGATTTTGGAAGGTCCTCTCCTTCTTCACTTTTGTCTTTCTTTGAATATTCCCCTTGAACCGGTCTCTTCCATTCCAAGTAATCATCTCCAACATGGAAAAAAAGGTTCTTTGAAACTCTCTTTTCTTTTGAGAAAGTACTTCTTTCGATGCCATCTTCTCACTTTGAGATGTCCTCTTTCTCGATCCAATCTTAGGATTTCCTTCTACAAGCTCTCCTTCACCACAACTTAGCTTTTCCCTGGTAATCATGCATACTCAAACAACCAACTGTCAACCTGCTCTGATACCACTTGATCCGAAAATGATCTTTTAGAATACTATGGTTAAGTTTATGCATAAGTTATTTTACCATTTAGGATTTAAAGAGAAGAAGAAGAATAAGACACTTAATGGAAGAATTATGCAGCCATTATAAAGAAATCAGAACAAAAAATAGACTGTAATAACAGTAAACCATAATACCAAAGATTGATAACGGGGTTCGACATAAATTTGCGTAAGTCTTTGGCCCTTTGTCTTCAGTGGGAGGCTTCTTATTAATCTTCAATGCTTAAAAAATGTATCAAAATTACATCAATTTGGTCTCTAATAGACTCTGTTGTGCTCTACTCTGTCTCAGGAACTTGATGCAATAGACGATACTGAAAAAGGTGGAGTAGAACTCCCGAAAATGGCCTCCAAAGCTCGCTTCCTCAATGGCTTCCCTGCATAAAAATGACTTGATATTCATAAATTATTCATCATTTTGCTATATCTTCCCTCCCAAAACACTCAAACATGCTTTGTTTAAATAAAATTTGAGTTGGAGGTTTAAATCCCAACTTCCCCCCTCTTTTTGGGATAAGATCCCATTTTGTAGAGAAAAATCCACTTAAATCAGGCCTAGATTTGGTAAAATCCTCCAAATTTGGCCAAATCCTCCATATTTAGCACAACTGACACAACCCCCAAATCCTAGGTTCCTGGTCATATGGAACCCCTTGTGACCAAGGCCCTAAAATTTCGACCTAGCTCACATTGGGAAAATTCGGGCTACCACGTGGTGCCCTCTGATTGGGCCATGTGTCACCCCCTGATTAGCATGAGCCATGTCATCTTACCCAGTTAATGTTCGTACGACCACATCAGGCTTCCCATTCAGCTGCCACATCAGCATCCGTATTGCCACATCATCCTTCCCAGTCAACCACAATATCATCCACGCCAACCTACCCAATCAACTACCACATCAACATCCATACTTCCATGTCAGCCTTTCATACTGCCATGTGTCACCTCCGTACAATTCTATGTGTCACTTCCGTACAATGCCATGTGTAAATTTTATAGTGGTCCAAATCACCCCTGAAAATTCCAAAATTGATTGACACGTGGCACATCTTGGTGCTGCCACATGTCATGATGATGTCAACACGATGTACTTCTGATGTCATCTGCCACGTCAGTTGTACGAACTTTTACCAATTGACTTTAATCTTTGACCTTTTGCCTGTTTGGGAAAAATTTTAGATCGTGATAACTTCGCCATATAGAGTCCATTCTCGAAAAAAATATACTGCCAGGATCGACACAACTAGACGTACATGATGGCACTGGTTTCGTCCGAATTTGAGAAATTTGAAATTTTGGCCTTCTTGGATCCATTTGGATCAGATGTTGCCAATTTTTTTCCCAACTTCCTCTTCCATTTCCTAAATTATATGAAGGATAGCCTCCTATCAACAACAATGATGATTATATGAATTCAATATGTACTTACAAAGAACCACAATATTTGCTTCAACAATGACATTTGAAAACCTATCAATCTTACAACTGAAGCAAGGTGGGACCCTATTAGGATAACACAAATCAAATAAATGAGACACATATCATTGTATTTCTGAAAATAAGTATTGTAAGGAGATTATAACTATGTAAATATTCTTTGTTGGATGTTTTTCTATGCCATGGACCACACAATACAAATAGCTCCATTGCATAATATCCAAATGACATGTACAATATTTCATGTTAGTACTTTTATTTGCGTCATGGGACACATGTTCAAATAGATTCACTTTGTACTACTTGTGTAAGGATTGGTTAAGATTTAGGTCCCCATCTATCCACCAACCACTTAAGAGACAAGATAACATGTGGAGTCCCCACATGCCCTGAATCTCAGTTAGTGCAATAACTTTTGACCGATTGGCGTCAATTCTTTGTAACTGACTATTGATACTCTATCCTACATAAGAACCCCTCATTCCTCATTTGAGCATCAGGTCATAGAGTTCTATATTGAGGAGTATGCTCCCCCTCTATGCTCTTGAGTGACCTATGGGATCATAAACTTATCTCCTTTTATTCCGAGAGTTAGTGTATAAGAGTTTACATATTCTCTCCCTTTGCATCTTCAGGTGACCTATGGGATCAAAAATCTATAGTCTGTACATGTAAGAGTCTTTAAGAGTTCGTATATGATCTCCCTCTACGCTCTCAAGCAATATTAAGGATAAAAAATAACTCAATAGTGTGTCTATATGAATATGCAAGTCTTGCAAGTATCTCAAAATAACATGCCGGTCTTGAGACCTTAAATGGCCAAAGAAGATGAAATTGAAAATAGTGATTATGAGCACTACTTATGAATACTTAAAGATATAATATGCAGAGTATTATGCAAGTCTATAATATTTTTTGAGTCTAAATGTAAGGTGGAAATATAAAGTTCATTTATGTAACTTCTATTTTTGAGAAGATGTTTAAATGGGTGTAAGTTAATAAGTGGAGCAATTCAACTTTTTCAATAATTTTTTTTTCTTAAATTTGTATGAATTTCTACAATAGTTATAGTTCCATCTAATTGATTGAAATTTTCTCTAATTTTACCCATTTTAAGATGACCTGTATTATAACAATTTTTTCTTGTTAGAAAAAATAGACTCACTAGAAAAGTTGAGTTTGTTCATTTATTAAATCACTCCATTTAATTGTCTCTTTTATAGATATTTAGAATTTTAAGAATGAATTTGTCTAATTAGAGTGCTATGTTTCAACATTGTTATAAATTTGAATATATTCAGAGCTTATAAGTTGAGAAAAGAGATATTAGAGAGGTTAAGCTCTAATTTCCCAAATAATCAACCAACCATTTTTTTTAAATTGCAATTTCTAGTCCATTATAGAATAAAATCACATTCTTCATTTGATCGAAGCATGATACACAAAAAACAAGTACATGTGCATATTGAACTTAGAAGAGTAAAATTATATAATTAACATGCATTCCATTTCTGCCCCTTAAAGATATAATTTTCATTTCTTGTATTTCCCCCTTATTTTAAACTTCTTACCACCCCTTTGAAAAATGAGTCTATTATCCCACAATTTGTAATTATACCAAAGCCAAAGATAAGTAACTCAACTTGGCATAACAACATGATATCCCACCACTGTCACCTTAGTGAGAAATACCCACTTTTAGGGATGGATGAAGGTCCAACCCAAGGGAGTCGTCCCCAGTGACCTAAAGGGCCAGGTAAGCTAAGGATGATGTTAAGATATACCCCCCACTCACTGGTCACTTAACTCAACAAAGTCTATGTCTGAGAAATTGAGGAAAAGAATAGTAATGGCATACCTGCCCAGAACAAGAACAATACAATACAATATATATATATATATATATATATATATATATATATATATATATATATAGCAATTTCCAAGTACAAGAATGATAATAAAGCCTCAACAGACAACGAACAATGTAAATATATGATCGTTGATTCACAATTGCAGCTAGATGACGGGTTATAAAAACATATAGTAATTCATAACAACCATAAGAATCAATGCTCAAAATTTCAAGAAAAGACAATGAAAATGAAGCATATATCAAGTAGATTATCTAAATATAGTCAGAAGTAATTTCTGAGTGATTTAGTTATGGGCTAGGTTAGTGTATGCAAAAAATTAGTGTGAATTAGTATGGATGTAGCAATGTTTTACAACAACAACCAACCAAATTAGTGATCTAGGCTAAGTTAGGGTTAGAGATAGTTAGCAAAAGCTTGAGAGAATAAAATTTGAGTGTTTGTTTGATCAATCCTTCACAAGAGTAATAGAAATCAATGCCTTTTGGGATTATGGAGTAAATTAAAATAGCAACACTAACTTGGAGAGATAAATGATAATATTTGCCTAAGGATAAAGGAATAAAGTCTTGAGGTGTTGGCACTTCAAGGCCTCAAGACTTAATTCTGAAATATGGAATTTTAGCTAGAGTGCGAGTTCTTTTGGGCTCTAGCGAATTCCTCTTCTCCTTGGACACTTGAAAAATATTTGCAACAAGCTCTAGATCAAAACTTCTAAAGTGAGAACACTTTAGGGATTTAGAATCCTATCTAGAAAATATCTTCTAAGCAAATTAGCAAGTGGAAAAATACTAGAGAGAGGAAGAATCACTTTATGTCCCTCTCCTAGGGTTTGAGAGCAAACAACCCCTAGTTGAAGACTTTCCACCAAAAAAATAGCCAAGAGACATCACAAAATAGCTTCTCCAAGAGGTGCACACTAGTTATTTTAGCCATAAATGCCACCAGGGAGAAAATTTCAGATTTGCCTCTTTTGTGAGAGGAGTGTTATCATGTAAAAATGAATTGAGGCTAGCTATATTTAGATGGGAAATCCTAGCCTATTTAATCCAAAATTTGTGTCTTTTCACAAAATTGAGCCTACTTCTTAATTTTCTCATTTAAAATTACATAATCCAAAATTTATATAAAATGACCCTAAAAGGGTGACATCATTGTTGGATTACTGAGAGGGGCGGTGAATCCATAATGATAAATAATGCCACTTTTAACCACATTTTATATTCCTTTAACTTATTCAACCATGTTCATCAGTTCATCATCAATATATTAATGTATCATAAACATTAACATCCATCAGTGGAAAATAATCAATAATAAACACATCCACACAATACACAATACACTAATATTTACATGGAAACCCAATGTGAACGAAAATGAAGGAATGCTTTTCTTATATGTCAAAGAATTACATTCAAGGAAGCACCAACTTCCAATTCTCTAGCTCCAACCCCTTAATTTCCCAGAATACAACCTAAGGGAAGCTCCAACTCCCCAATTCTCTTACTCCAACCAGAAGGAGGCTCCAACCCCCTAATTCTCAGGCTCCAACCTGAAGGAAGCTCCAACTTCCTGATTCTCTGAATCCAACCGGAAGGAGGATACAAACCCCTTTCCTTGCCTTGTCCTACTACCCTGTAATATAAATGCCAAATGTATATGACCTGTCAGTGTCATTGAGTCAAATAACTTGTAGCTTTCATTGTTGCAACCTATCAATATCAAACTTGTCACAACCTATACCGATCTTCTTCAAATATTTCCTATAGATCCACAATTTTTCTACGTTGCAATACACAAATGTTCACAACTCTCTTTACTACAACTCGCGGATGTCCACACGTCTCTTCTCTGCAACTTACGGACTACTACAAAACTATCCTATTTTCACTGTCACTGTCTCTATTTCTATCAAACTGTCACTATAAAACCTATCATATCAACATGTACCAAAAACTTGTAACAACCTGTACCAACAATATGTAACAATAATGTCATCAACCAAACCAGATATAATCACCAATACTAATCACCAAAAGAAATATCAACCATATGCACAATATCACTAGCATGTACATCAAACAAAACTACTCATAACAACTCACAACCATGACCCACACATGCCTCTACGAAGCATGTACCAATAAAAACCAAGTACCAACCTATACCATAACAAGTGCATCAACCATGCACAAAAGACATACTCCAAGATAAACAACAAAGGGCCTCTAGCAATACATCATACTATCCATAAACTGATACCATAAACCCTTACATTAAACCATGTGCTAAAACCTCATTGTTATGTAGCCTTCAATATGTACCACTCATAAGCCAATCATATACCAATACCACTAACAATTTTTTCTCACAATGCACCACATGACATAACAATATAACCAGCTAAGTTCATCAACAATGTCCTTCAACAGATCTCAATCAAATCGTACTGTACAACAGATACTATGTCTCCAAGAAAGCATATACCAAACCTCACAAAGTCATGCCTCAAGAATTCTTCACAACATCACTAAGATATAACCTCATAAGCATATAGACATACCTTTACACTCTATAACTGACCTGATGCTTCATATCTCAGAACAACAAACCAACCTCACCCTCAACAACCTGGGATGAATGTCTATTTAAACCCCTTTTTCGATATTTTCACAAATCCACACCCTTTTCTCTGTAACCTTGTGGATTTCCACTCTTTGTCCTTCTTTGGCCCATGGCTGTTCTCACCCAAACTATTCTACAACTCACAGAGTCTTGTATGCAACCTTGTCACTATGAAGATCACATATTTCTGCACTCCTCTGTGCCTGCAACCCGTGGATGTATGCAACCTGTCTTTCTACAACTCGTGGATAACCTATGAAACCCTGGTTCATTCACTTCCTCTACAACTACAACACTTTCATTCCTTCAAACCTTCACTACCTCATACCTACACTTTCTTAGATTTATCAATGTATACCTACAAATAACATTTCACAAAAGAGATATTCAATGTTCTCAATAGGTACTAATGGGATACCCTTTCTCTCTTATTTATACTCTCCAAGTAGCTTCCTTTAGGGGTCATATTATAACTGTTTTACCCAACTTTCCTCTTTTAGGGTTAACCCACTTTCAACTACTTTATCCATAATTAGTAAACTCACCACTTCTTGTTGCAACTAATTTATTTTTAATTATTTTCTTATTGCAACAACTTTACCCATGATTAACTCCTAGTTACAACCACTTTCACTAGTAAACTTCTTCTAGGATATTCTAGAATAATTGACTTATTTTTTACCTTCTAAAGGCTTGTATATTACTCTAAAGGGTTGTCCAACTTCACAAATCCATATCTCGCTAATCATGAGATACTATGTGATGTACCACATATCACCGAAAATGACATGACATGTACTATCCATCCATGATAGTCTTACCTGCATAGTCGCTCATTTTCATGCCTTTATACCTCAAACAAACTTTATTCCCTTACCCATACCTTTGTGCTACCAAAATTTGCTACTAGACTTCTCCAAGGGTTGACATCAATCACCAACATCACTCTCCAAGGTTTGACATCAATGAAAACCAACTATCCGAACAAACTGACCGTCAATCTAAACCAACTGTCCAACAATAATCCCCTCTAGGGTGACGTTAGGCTCCAAAAGGTGACATTGAGGTTTCTTAGTGGGACGTTGGGCCTCCAAAGGCCAATAACTGTGCTACATGTGCCAAAACTCTATGCCATAGCCTCCTTCCATATGATCTTCATCAAACCCAAGCCTTCATCATGGTTACGTCACATGATAGGTGAGTGACATCCAAGCCTCCAAAGGCTAGTGTCCAAGTGGGAGAAGCTGGGAGCTCTACATATATTCTTTCTAGAGCTCCTCCAAATTCAATGACCTCCTATGAAATGGTGATCACCAGACTACCCTAGATGTGGGGTCTCTACATCCATCCTTTGGTTCCAAATCCCTAGGAAGGTTTGAACAAGTCATATCCTCATGAATACCTTCCCATCGGGAAAGGTCCTGCAAAGACAAAAAAGTACGCCCTCCAAGGACCCACAAGTCACAAGAATCATGCCAACTAAGACACATATAATAATAGAACCACTCGAACATGTGCATCAAACCCCCCTTTTCAAACTAAACAAATTCTCAAAGACCTTATACAATTTATCAAATTTAGGTGTGGGAGGGGTGTCAAGGAATTCTATTGGGCTAGTCAATCCCCATGTCATTGGTGTTTCCCAAGGAAAACCTATATAAACCATGAATGAGTATAAGAGTGGGGTAAATACTATGGGCATGGTTTAACGTTCCCAGCCACACAAGCCAGGCCATGCTACTCTAAAACACATTCTTACTGATCTTTTGATAACCAAAATGTAACATACCCAACCTCCCAAGTCAGGGCATGCCACCGAAAATATTTCATGCTATATACATACCCAACCATAGACCTCCTGGCTATGGAACACAAAAAATCTTGTGGAACATCATACACATATAACTTAACAGACAATTACATTATGCTAATAGACAAATTAATGTGGAAGTAACAATAAGCCAACACATACAACATATACATGAAATACTTATAAATATTAGACATGTACACATACACAACATGTAAATGAACATAGAAATGGTACTTATATTTTTGTAGGAGACCACCAACCGCATGAAAACTTTCCATGAATCTCCCAACCATAGACCACTCTGCTCACCACTCTCAACAGTGGGTCACCCCCAAGCTGGGACTAAACTCCACCCGGGTAAAGGGAGTCTTAGGCTAGGCTGAGACAATGGGATGGTACATAGTCAATCACAAAGGATTCCCTCCCAGGAGCTAATTATACACACATCCTACAACCTCTCGTTCCCCACATGCCTATCCCACCCTAGGAAGTGTTCCCATTCTTTTCTCAACAATCCTTTGGCTGCCCCACTTCCCTTCTATGTCTTTAGCAATAGGCCAAATAGGAATTCTCAGAGAACTATAACTGTTGTTTGGATCCCTCCAAGAGAAATCACTTCCCCAACAAGCTCTCTCACCTTGAGAGAGTTTCTTATAGGCCTGACAACCTGCTTCTTCTTTCCCAGCGAACTCTCTCACTTGGAGATAGTTTCTCATAGGCCTGACAACCTATTTCTTCAATCCATCTCCTTATCAATCACAACAATAGACTTCAACTAACACACAGATGATGGCAACAAATGAAAACATGTAAGGACATAGAAGATGAAAACAAGCCATGCTCAGCCAAGGAATTGTGTTGGCAGCAACAACAAACCATTAAGTCACAACACGGGCACAGTAAAATACAGGTGTGTCGGGCTTCAGAGGAAATACACAGGATAACTCAAGTATAACTGCGGGTTCCAGAGGTGTGTGCATGTTCATAGGTCAATAATGGAGGTCATGTCTCAATGTGTGAGTGTGTGCATGCATGGGAAGAATGGAAATAATGGAAGGAACCCCTCGAAATAACAAACTTTCCCACATAAAATTGCATGCTCCAAGATTGACACATGGCTCCCTTGGACTTCATTTCCTCTCCACTTGTAGTTCGTTCCTTTCCCCAAAGGAACTTATGATAACATGAGTTATACCCAACCTTAGTATTTTAGGAAATATAATACAATATTCCCTTAGATTTAAGCCCTCAATCTTATCCCTTTTTCCCAGCCTCTTAGCCCCTCTCCCTTTCCCTACCTAGTAGAGATTAGTCCCCCATTCTCTTTTATTGTGGTTAGTCTACACACAACGATGTATTTATATTAATGATATGAGTATTTACATATACAAAAATAGGCTCATTGGCCTGTAGCATCTAGGCTCTCCGGCCTAATCATCACATAAGCCTCCTAGCTTATAATCACTTAGTACACCAACCTATAAAACACGTTACATTTACAATTACAACTGGGGCTCAGTATTGGGATATTACAATCCCCTCCCCTTATTTTTTCACTGTCCTCAGTGAAACTTGTTTATACATGTACAATTCAAATTCTTCAAAAAGATCCAAGCTTTAGCTATTGGAATCTTGTTATCCAACTGGTGCTCTACTTTCCAGCACCAATTTTGATATTCATACTATAGCTAGAAGTTAGTTTGTCTATTCCATAGTGCTTCTTATGGAAATAATTCATCTCACTATTCCATTTGACACACCCTTGTTGCACTCACCCTTCTAGGATCATGCATCCCTTCACTGCTACACAGTCCTTCAACGATCCATCTTGCCAAGGATTTCACACATAAAGAGAACACCGACCCATTACCAGAACCCCACCAAGGTTCTACAATTATATGGATTTAGTGTCCTCACCATTAGTTGTTCTTTCCGAACATTCCAACTTTAATTAAGATTATGTCATATACATCACACACATGCAGTTATCATGAGAGAACATTATAAAAATTCCATTTTTGAAATCAAATTAATTTCATAAGGAATTCAATTTTTCCCAAAATATGAAATTCTATTTCATAATTTTTCATTGTTGTTGCAATAATATGACGTGGTCTTCCTTTTGGCTTTCAACAAGCACCATGTTGAATACTATTTTTCCTACAATGATTCTATCTTGCATTCAACCAACAAATTGTCAGTATTTAATGCACATCATACTATCATTGAAATATGTACAAAACCCTTATAACATGATCTTAGAATTCTCTACACTGATCAATTCAATCACAAATACAATCAATTAATTAGATAGAATGAATTATCATTCTATGGATACGCCTGCTCATAATTAATATTAGTAAGTTCATTACTTCTTTTTCTGAACAAATTTTTTTTTGTAGTCAATGCTCATGTGACTACTTGACTTGCAACTTTCATGTTGCAATGTATAACAACTCCTGAAATGTTCTCAACTCCATGAGTTAGCAACATTTCAGCCATTAGTATAATTATTTCCATGCAATAATATATATGCATGCACTCACAAAACTCATTCAACAAATGCATTTAAGTATACAATTCTATCATATATGAGTGAAACTATGCCACTTACTAGGCCTAAGTAAAAATATCAATGCATATCTATTCAATGCACCTTTGCATTGATTTTTAGAATGATCCTTATCTAAGTCATGTATCTCACCATCCATAAATTGGAAAATTGGCCAATGTCTTGACACATTCTCCACACACTTCCTATTGTCTTCCTAATTATTTGGATGCCTTCCATTTTGACCCAAACACTACACCAAGAATATAATTTGTGGTGTGCATTAGTGTTAGAAAAAAGGTTGCAGTCCAAGCATTATTTAAAGGTAGGAAACTCATTGGGTATTTGTGTGGTACATAACCTTTCTATATCCATACCTTTCCATATCCAACCATGTCCTAGTCTCATACATGACTAGCTTTCCTAGCATCATTCCTATAACAAGTTATTAAAATCTCCTTTCATACTCATCAATGATCATGCTCCCCAGTTTGAGTTCAAAGAACTCTTTCATTTTATTTTCATAATACCTCTTGATTAAGTATTTATTCTCAAAATGCTTCTTGAATTCCTTCCATTTAACATTCTTCTCTCTGATGTGTTGCACTTGCACAAGATGATCCCACCACATGGGTGCCTTTCCTTTCAACTGATAAATAGAATTTCTTCCTTCCGCATGAGAAGAATAATTATGTAGTTGGAAATATTTTTTCATTCCTAGCAGCCATGTCTCAACATCTTCATCCTTCTTGTGTTTTGCATCAAAGGTAGGAGGTTTGATCTTATTCATTTCTCTTATCAATTCATCCACCCCAGATCTCTTATGATGCTTCCTGACAGGGGATGGACTTCATGTAAGGTAGCTAGAGAGGTAGTGGGGGGGCCCAGAGAGCCCATAGTGATAATAGTGGAGGTCATTCAATGTAAGGTGGACTAGATCCACTATANTGGTAGCACTATATAAAGGGGTTCAAGCAATGTAATGATACATGAAGAGAAGTATTGTGTTTGGAGCGATAGCTCAATAGGAGGATGCCCCCTCGAAGAGGCAAGTGAACAGGAGAGGATCCCTTCCATAATAGGATCCATTGTATGGTGTTTCCCTACCTCAAGGGTTTTCTTCTAATAAAGTGTGGTTTCTTCTATCTTGCTTGTGGATCTATTGTGTATTCAATATTTGTGGTGATTATATCTTTAGATCTATTCAGGTTCTTAACAATTGGTATCAGAGCACTTTCCAGGGCTGGAGTTGTGGGCAACTATTTTTATTTTTGTAGATTTTTTTTTTTTTTTGAGAAGAAAAAAGAGGGCCACGACATTCCAGACATTTTCAGTATATTTTTGTGCAAAATTTACAGAAAAGGGTTGTATATATGAGTTCCTCTCATAAAAACACCCAAGTTAAAAAAAAATTCGTCCGAAACGGAGTCCGGAAGGTCAAGATATTGAGGTTTTAAAATCTACAATTTTCAGGGTTTTTTCTGTGGACGGCAGCGCGATTTGTTTTTATTTCTATAGCATTTGGAGGCCTAATTTTCTCAAATAAATTACAGATTTGAATTCTTCTCACAATTTTACCCAATTTAAAAAAAAAATCAGCCGAAACGGAGTCCGGGAAGTGAAGTTATGAGCATTTCAAGTTCAACAGTTTTTTAGGGTTTTTCCAGAAAAAGCCACGATTTTCTGCCGAAACTTATTGGGTCTATTTTTTTGAGTTTTTTCATGACGGCTGCAAGACCGAAGAGTTCATAGGGTGCTTAGATGGCTATTTCTTCTCAAAACTTGAAAGAAATTCTTGAATCATTCAAAGCCCAATTGGATGATAGATTGGATGCATTTGCACATGGCCTCACAAACAGCCTCACACATGGTCTCACAGATAGCCTCACATATGGCCTCAATGATAGTTTTCGTAGTATTCAAGATTCATTGAACAACATGCAGGAGA
>JASDQU010106058.1:88182-104195 GCA_032191745.1 Picea mariana
CATGAGTGGGATGGAACTTCTTAAGGAGGTTAAGAAGAAGGAAGACACACAATTTATTGTGGTCAGGAAGCCTAAAATTGTTTTGACTAGTACAAGGATAGATGATTTGCCAGAAGAAATCCAGAAGTTGCTGGAAGAGTTTGCTGATATAGCAGTGGATGAAATACCTTGTTCGTTGCCACCTATCAAAAGTATAAGCCATCACATCGATCTTATACCTGGATCCAGTTTACCAAACAAAGCCGCGTACAAGTTGATGCCACAAGAAAATGAGGAAGTCAAGAGACAGGTCTAGGACATAATGGACAACGGATTGATTTGAGAGAGCTTGAGTCCATGCGCTGTTCCAACAATGCTCAACCCAAAGAAAGATGGAGGCTAGAGAATGTGTACAGACTCAAGGGAAATCAATAATATTACCATCAGATACAAATTTCCATTACCAAGGATGGATGACTTGATGGATTNTCTTTTCAAAGATTGATTTGAAAAGCATATATCATCAAATTCGAATGAGAGAAGGTGATGAATGGAATACAACATTCAAGATGAATGAAGGGTTGTACGAATGGATTTTCATTCCATTTGGATTAACGAATGCACCCATTACTTTCATGAGATTGATGAACAAAGTCCTGAAGGATTTCATAGGGAAATTCATCATTGTATATCTTGACGATATATTAATTTTCAGTAAAACAGAAGCAAAGCATTTAAAGCATTTAGCTGCAGTGATGAAGAGATTACAACAAGAGAAATTGTTGATTAATGTGAATAAATCATCATTTATGAGGACATAACTCATTTATTTAGGTTTTGTTATCTCTGCAAATGAGCTGAAGATGGATTTGGAAAAGGTAAATGTGATTAAGAATTGGCCATCGCCGAAAAATGTGTTTGAAGTTCGAAGCTTCCATGGTTTGGCAAGTTTCTATAGGAAATTCATCTGAAATTTCAGTAGTGCACCAATGATGGATACGGTGAAGAAAATACACTAATCTTTTCATTGGACAGAAGAAGTAGAGAAGAGTTTCAACCTACTGAAGAAGAAGATCACGGAACAACCAATTCTATTTTTACCAGATTTTAGCAAGACATTCTGGGTCAAGTGTGACGCAAGTGGATTTGGAATTGGAGCGGTCTTGAACCAAGACGATAGACTGATCACATACTTCAGTGAAAAATTTAATGAAGCGAAGATTAAATACTCAACATATGACAAAGAATTTTATACAGTCATACAAGCGTTGAAGAAATGGAGACATTATTTGGTTCCTAAAGAGTTTGTTTTGTACAATGATAATCATGCTTTACAATTCGTGACTCAACATGATAAGTTGAACCAAAAACATGCTAAATGGGTTGAATTCATGCAGAATTGTACTTTTGTAACTAGGCATACTTCTGGAACTACTAACAAAGTTGTTGATGCTTTGAGCAGGAAATGCTTGCTTATGCAGGAATCCAGAGTCAAGACTTTGGGTTTTGATAACCTCAAAAAATGTATAAGGATGACCTAGATTTTAAGGAAGCGTATGAGGCATCTAAGAATCCAGTTCTCAGGGATAGAAGCCAATGGACCGATTATATGATCCAAGATGGATTTTTATTCAGGGGCAATCAACTATGTATTCCAAAATGCTCCATGAGGGAGAATCTGTTGAAGGAAAAACACAATGGAGGATTGGTCGGACACTTCGGTCATGACAAAATGTTCTCAAAGTTGAATAGCTCATACTATTGTCCAGGGATGAGGACAAATGTTAAGAAATTTTTGGACAGATGCAGGATTTGTCAGCACACAAAAGGGAAAAGGCAGAAGATAGGGTTATATCAACCATTACCCATACTACAAAGGTCATGGGACGCAGTGAGCATGGATTTCATATTGGGATTGCCAAGAACACAGAGAGGCTATGATTCAATCTTTATAGTAGTCGAAAATTTTTCCAATATGGAACATTTTATACCATGCCAGAAAACCAGTGACGCAACTCATATTGCGAACCTGTTTTTCAAGGAAGTCGTCAGACTTCATGGCTTGACAAGGAGTATTGTTTCTAATTGAGATACCAAGTTCATAGGACATTTCTGGAGGACCTTATGGAAAAAGCTGGGGACAAGTTTGTCCTTTAGCTCAACATATCATCCTTAGACGGATGGACAGACAGAGGTTGTGAACAAAAGCTTGGGAGATTTGCTAAGGAGCTTAGTGACTGAACACCACAGTCAGTGGGATCACATTCTGCCACAGGCGGAATTTGATTACAATGATTCACTCAATAGAAGCACAGGGCAGAGTCCATTCCAGATTATATATGGAATGCAGCCAAGGGGAGTTTCTGAATTGAGAGATGTGGAACAAACTGAATTCAGAAGTGCTAGTGAAGAGGACTTTGTAGAAGCAATGAAGGAGCTTCACATCTGAATTAAGGAGCGATTGCAGAGTTCAAGTCAAGAATACAAGCGGAGAGAAGATCAACACAGGTGAGAACTTCAATTTGAAGTTGGTGATATGATTCTTGCACATCTGAGGAAGGAAAGATTCCCAAGGGGAACATATAATAAACTAAAGATGAAAAATATTGGACCGTGCAAAGTCATAAGGAAATTTGGGGCGAAGGCATATGAGATTGAATTACCCGATGGGGTCGGAGTCTCACCGATATTCAATGTTGCAGATTTGTACCCTTATAGAGCTGAAGAAGCAGGAGCAGAGGAAGAACATAACGAAGTTCAATGGGCCAATCAAATGCCTGTAGCTGAGAAGCCACAGATGGAAAGTATAATTGACAAGAGGGTCAGCAAAAAGACCAGACGAAAAGAGTATTTTGAATACTTGGTCAAATGGAAGGGACATCTAGTTGAAGATGCCAGTTGGCAAGATGAAGCAAAAATTCAGAAGCATGGACAGACCGTGCAAGAACTCATGAACAAGAGTTCATGAAAATTTTCAAGCAAGGGAGTATGATGCAGGAGCATTGCCAGCAGCCAAGCGAGCGTGAAGGCAGAAGCTAGCTGGGAAAAGAACAACACACATTTTCCACGTTTTGAAATGTTTTTGAAATATTAAGAAGCATATATTAATGTAGTAGCTAGAAGTGTACTTGCATTTATATCTGGCTATTGTAAACAAATCTTGAGAGATTTTCTCTCATCTATCAAAGTAAAAGGAATTTAGGCCCAGTTAATGAAAGTAGGTAGTTTTCAATTCATAGATTAGACAGTTAGAGTGTAGGAGGGAGAACATATATAGACACCCTCGCCTTTGTATCAGGGTATTTTTTGTTGTATCAATAGCATAGAACAGAAGAAAAGAGCTATAGTAGAGAGCTGTAGAGAAGAACCCATGTACATAAGCAATTGAGTTAATATATGAATCTTTGACTCAACTTTCAAGGTGTTATGATGTTTATTGTTTACATATGATGAATGGTATCCTTACAGTTGTTTTATTCTCTCTGTTATGCACTTGTTATGATGCTATGTTGTGTGTTGAATGTATGATTTCATGTTGAATGTATGAATTCTAAGAGAGAAAGAGAATGAGTTTCAATTGTTTCTCTTCCTGAGAGAAATTCCTGCAATGAGTGCAGTGAAACGTCCACAAGGTGTGCATCGACAAGGGTTCCGAGTTTTATCTCAGAAAGCTCAGGAGGGATACCATTGTTCTCATTCTAGCATAAGTGCAGGTGAAGCATAGAAGCCGTGCAAGGTGTGTGCAGGCTAGTTGAGGCCTTAGAACTTATCAAATAAGGTTGAAAGGTTGAAGGATTACTGTTGCAAAAAGTGCACAGAGTCAAAAGATCAAATACCTAGGAGTATTTGAAAGTTTGCCGCAAGGAGTGCGAGCAGGAACCCTTTTGGAGGCTTGAGTTTACAAGAGAAATTTCAAGAGGGATAACACCTTTGAACACTTCAAAGGAGGATGGAGATCGAAATGCTTCAAAGGGAGGCAAGGAAGCGAAATCATCATGCATAAGGTTAAGTTTCGGAGGAAGAACATTGGCTCGTTTCATAGAGATTCTTGAGGAGGAAATCGAACGGTCGAAATCCTTCGTGGAGAATTCGCGAAGTTGCGAGGACTGTAGGATCCAGAGGAGTTGAAGGGTGGATAAGGGTTGGACAAATCCATTTTTTTTGTGTCAAGGATCAACGAGGACCATCGATCGTGGTTAGTTTGGGCCGCTGGATCATTTTGCGAACTTGGGGTTCGTAAGTTTGGAGGTGGAAGACCAAACTCTTAGAGTCGCGAAGTCTCGAGTTGCGAGAAGGGAGGAAGAGATCTAGACCGTTGGATCCAAGCCACGAGAGAACTGTCAGATCTGAATCTTCGCGGGGTATCACGTATCGTGAGTTCGGAGGATAGACCAAATCCTTTGGTTGCGTGAACTTCCGAGTAGCGAGGAGCAGGAACAACTGTTGGATCCAAGGCAAGGGAGAACCATTGGATTAGAAACCCGCAGAGCTATCGCATATCAGAGACTCGGGGTTTGAAAGAGGTTCTTTCCAATGTGTGATATCAGGAAGTGCCGAGAGCCGAGGGCTCGTGTGAATGCGCGACACATCCGTCAAGTGGAGACCGCAAGGTTGACAGGTGGTGTGAACAACTAACCCCCGGAGAAAGGCGTAAGTGGTGACAAGTTGCATGTACTCGCCGCATTGAAGGAGTCAACCCACATTGACCCATCGCCTCTCAGGTTTTTGCAAAGGAGGAGCACGAAGGCTCAACACTCCAACTCACAAGATTTCGAGATGCGAGAAGTGTGAAAAGGAAGTCAACCATCGCCTCTCAGGGTTTCGCAAAGGGAGAGTGCCAAAGTTCAACACTCCAACTCGTGAGGTCACGAGTTGAAAAGAGGTGCTAGTACTTAGCCCTAGCCAATGGTTATGCATGGAGGGCGCTGTCAAGGAAGGAGCCATACCCCATCGCATCTCAGGTATCGATGTTTGGTGAAGAAAAGTTGAGGGTCTTAGACTCGCGAACATGTGAGTTGCGAAAGACACTTGCACTAAGACAAGGTCGTGATCACTTGGAGAAGGAAAAGCTCACGCCTGGTGTCAAGTTACATAGGAATATTTTTTACAAAGGACCTATGGATTTGTTGGAGGTTCCAGCGGGAATCAAAGGAGCCACTTCGACTCAAGGGAATTTTAGAACGATCCTGATCAGATCTTGACCCAAGGGTTGGGGTCTGCACCACCATTCTACTCAAAAACACATTCTTATTGAGCTTTTGATAACCAAAATGTAACATACCAGACCTCCCAAGCCGGGACATGCCACTGAAAATATTTTATGCTCTATACATACCCAACCATAGACCTACTATGCTATGACACACAAAAACTGTTGCAGAACATCATGCATATATAATTTAATAGAAAATTACATTATGATAATATACAAATTAATGAGAAAATAACAGTAAGCCTACACATACAACATATACATGCAATACTTATAAATATTAGACATGTACAAATACACAACATGTAAATGAACATAGAAATGGTACTTATCATTTTGTAGGAGACCACCAATTGCGTGCAGAAATTTCACGAACCTCCTAGCCATAGACCACTTTGCTCATCACTCTTAGCAGTGGGTCACCCCTGAGCTAGGACTAAACTCCACTCAGGTAAAGGGAGTCCTAGGCTAAGCCGAGACAATGGGATGCTAAACAGTCAAACGGAAAGGATTCCCTCCCAGGAGCCAATTATACACACAACCTACAACCTCTCATTCCCCACATTCATGTCCCACCCCAAGAAGTTTGCCCCTTATCTTCTTAATAGTCCTTCGACTGCCCCACTTCCCTTTTAGATCTTCAACAACAGGCTGAAAAATAATTCACTTCTTCTTTGCTAGTCAACTCTCTCACCTGGAGAGAGTTTCTCACATGACTGACAACCTGCTTCTTTAATCCAGCTCCTTATCAATTACAACAACAACCTTCAACTAACGTATAGGTGATGGAAACAACCGTAGACATGTAAGGACATAGAAGATGGTAGAAATCCGTGCTCAGCCAAGGAATTGTGTTGGCAACAACAACCAATTGTTAAGACACAACACGGGCTCAGGAAAATACTGGTGCGTCAGGATCAACATGAAATACATAGGATAACTCAAGTATAACTGTGGGTTCCAGGGGTGCGTGCATGTTCAGAGGTCGATAATGGAGGTCATGGCTTAGTGCATGAGTGTGTGTGTGCATGGGAAGAATGGAAAGAATGGAAGGAACCCCCCGAAAGAACTTTCCCACACAAAATTGCATGCGCCAAGATTGACACATGTCTCCCTTGGAGTTAGTTTCCTCTCCACTTGTATTTCGTTCCTTTCCCCAAAGGAACTTAGGATAACATGAGTTACACCCAACCTTATTATTTTAGAAAATATAATACAATATTCCCTTAGAGTTAAGCCCTGAAGCTTAGCCCTTTTTGCTAGCCTCTTAGCCCCTCTCCCTTTCCCTACCCAGTGGAGCTTAGTCCCCCATTCTCTTTTATCGTGGTCAGTCTACACACAGTGATGTAATTATATTAATGATATGAGTATTTACATATACAAAGATAGGCTCATTGGCCTGTAGCATCTAGGCTCTCCGGCCTAGTCATCACATAAGCCTCCTAGCTTATAATCACTTGGCTCACTATCCTATAAAACATGTTACATTTACAATTACAATTTGGGCTCGGTATTGGGATATTACAGATAGGGTTCATGACATACAAGGGTTCGTATTGTCTCATTTATGGGTGCCTTTGTAGAGGGTGTGTTGCACCTTCATTTTCAATGCGACCTTTTTCTAAGCCCATTTATTGCAATTAATTAATTAAAGTCCAAAACAATTGGGTACTATAAGACATGGAAATAAAAGAGTACCACAATGTCACTTGAAGCTAGAGGTACACAGAGTGCCATATGCATGGAAAGAAAGGGACATCACATATGTATACACACCTCAACAGGCAGGACATATATATAATGTGAGTTTGATTTTGAAGGTCTTTCAATTATTTTAGGATAAACATTTCATTGTTCTCAATACCTCTTGTGTGAGAATCTAGAAGATTATGATTTGGATTTTATATTTTTAAGGATAAATTTCCCTTTGGGCCTTCAACCCCTTCTTCCCATGAAATGAGGTCCAATTCCTTCTTAGGTCAGTGCACCTGAAAATCCTAAAATATGAGGAGACAAAAGGGAAGAAGTATGGAAAGTGTTAAGTATGACTTGGAATGGTACGATGAGTCTTCAAGGAACCCCATAATAGCACCCTATTCCCAAGGGTGACCAACTTACTAGGAAAAAATGACACCCACCAAGATTAAATAAGGCAAAGGGTATATTTTCCAAACAAATGTTCTGTAATCAAGAAATAATTCTTTGCAACATGTTCAAATGGTTCAATTATTAGAGTGACACTTACCATGATACCATACTTATTACCTTATGAAGCAAGGTTTGCTGTCCTCTGGGGCCATGCTATTCTAATGGATGTTTCTCTACTACTGGTAACATATGGTGGTGCATCAATTTATACTAGGGGCCATGTGAGGATATGGTAGTCAATCTGGCTCTTGGTAATCCATGTCATCTACCTGTGGGGCTTGAGACATGATCTCCATCGTTACCCCTAGTGCGAGTGGGTAACATCAGGATCCTACTCGGGGACATGTAACCATTGAAGAGAACATGAGAACCTGTGCTAAGTTTGGTACGTCCCGTTCCTACAAACTCAAGAAAAATTGTTAGAGTACATAGGGTGGCTCTATCACGCCTTGTTCTTATGAAAGTGATCGAAATCCAAAAGTAATTTCTTGAAACTAAAATTCTATTCTAACATGTCAATGAAAGCATGTAAGTATGATATAGTAATGATGCAATATGCAAGGAAAATGTAAATAATATGTATGTATGCAAATTAACCTAAGATAAATGAAAAATATACTATTATGATATACAATATGCAAGATATATACAATGAAATGTAAGATGAAAATGCCTACCTATCTACACTATTCTATGTTAGTAGGAAATTCTAGGTATAATCATATAATAAGTACAACCATGCTAGCATTGTATCACAACACCTACCCCTGTGCTTCATTGTAAACCATAACAAGGATAAGTCGAGAATAAAAATAACATGAGTTAGAGCATGCATCATATCATAAGTAATCATAAAATCTAACTCATGGAGGTGGGAGGGAGGGACGGAATCATGCCAAATCACACTTCAAAAGAATGCTCAATCCATCCCTGAACAAGGTCGTGAAAGGGAGAAGATTGAAAAGGATGAATAGGATGTTTGGAAGGTTGACTTCCTTGAACCTCATCACTCCATGAGGTTTGATATGGGATGAACAAAAATATGGAGGATGAATGACAACTTCTCAGGAAATGGACAAAAAGATTGAGGTACTATACTTCTTATCAAAGAGTTCAATCGCCCTTTAAATTCCAAGACAAAACTTTTCCCTGGGGACTGTTGAGTTCTAAAGATGTCCTAAAAACAACCTTAGTATGAAATTAATTTTATCAACCGAGGATTCATCTTTTTCTCTTAATATTGTCAACAAAATCTATGTGGATAAGTTGTAAAGGTTTAAATCGTGTCGATAGTTCATTTACAACAAATATGTATTCATCTAAATTACTGTAACAATCAAGCTCTTCACACATTAAGTACAAAATCCAAAACTAATAATTCAATTAAAAGGAAATATACTCTGAGTAATAACACACCCTGAAAAGAAACATCAATTAATTACTAAACTCATTCATCTATCTAGGAAACAATAATTTAATCTACAAAAGCGCCAATGAATCAATCTCTCAAAGAACAGTGATTAATAAACCTATTCGAAAGGAACAACAATCTATTGAGATTTAATAAGGAACAACAAATGAAAACTTAATGAAAGAATCAACAAGCGATAAATTGACAACAATTGGTAATTGAACAATAATCAATAATTGAACAACAATCGGTAATTGAACAACAATCGATAATTTCCAAATAAAACGTCTAATCTCTGCAAATGGAATAACACAATCAATGCATAACAGAAAAAACACATTAATGAATCTATTCTAATTGAAGGAAATATCAAATCACAAAATTACCACAGAATCAATAAAAATACAGATAAGATAGTAGCTCCTGTTGACTGGGCCCACGGTCTTAAGAAGATACTGTTATGAAAAACTTTGTACACGGAAATGGTCAAAATGCTTGAAACTTCCATTAATTCCATAATTGATAAGTCATTTACAGCTGGGTTGTTGTACAAAGTATCAACAATTAGGAGATCAAAATTCTGGAACACCCTCTCTATCATTCACTCTTCTATATATATTACAATAAGACAAGTGAATTAAGCTATCCCGAGGATCGAGAGATCCTCGGGATTGATTTTACTATTTTATGAATATTTCAAGATAAAAATCAATCTTCCTTGAACTCTCTCATGCCTGATTTCTTCAATCTTCAATGGCCTATTCATCTTTATTATCTTATTGATTATACTCGATTAACAACAATTTCCCATTTTTGCATAAAATCAAAGCAATTCAAACCCAAAGTTTAGAAAATATCTAATATTATTTAATATTATTTTCAAAATATTTTTAATCATTTTCTTCCCTAATTACTTCAAACTAATAGAAAAGTCAACAAAGAATATATCATAAATCAAAGTAACAAGGAGAATACTTATACCTTTTTCTCACCCCCATCATACCCCCCAACTTACCTTTTTGCATCCTCATGCAACAAGATAGTTCATATGCAGGGCAGTGAGACTGTAAGGTGGAGAGGTCTCTTCTTTGTACATCCGGAAACCATGCTTACCTTTAATTTCTTCAAAAACAACTTCTTCTTGTTTCTTACGGAGTTCATAAACATACTTATAACCCTCTGGAGGATACCAAATAATGGGGGCATGGTACCTACATCCAATCCAGGAAGGCCCTACTTCCATGATCATATTGGAATACCTTTCTAATATGAGAGCAACTACTTGAAAATTCTTAAAACCAAATGGTTCCATGTTCTTGATTTCATTTGAAGAGACACTCCATCTTAATTTGGCAGCAAAAAGGGGTTCTTCTCTAATTTCTCCAAAGTGTTGCAACCCTGAATATATAGCATGTTTATGGATGGAAGCTAAAGATTCCACAACCTTTTCCCTCTTTAGAAATGATCTATGTTGCATAATGGCGTCAAAGGGTTTAGAAGGTTCTCCTCTGCCCCATAGGTCTAGCCCATTTTCTCTTTTCATAAAGACCTTATGTGCCTTGGTCCATATAATTTGATTTTTGGCAAAAGATAACAAGGCCTAAAACTAGATATCCCCAGTGAATGGATTGGGGTTCTCCTCTGTGTTGCCTTCTAAAATGAAATTATGAAGATATAATTCACACAAAAAGTATTTTATTGCATCATCTTGTTCTTTGAAACACGAAACAAAATCAAAGACAATGACAAACTCAAAAGGTGTTCCTGCCCTAATTGCTTTCACTTTTAATAACATATATTGTTCCAATAAAAATAGGGCATAATTATTAGCAGGGGACCTGCAAGCTAATACATCAGAATAAATAGAGAAAATATTTTTGATTTTCTCCAAAGCTCCATCAAGCTGACCCTGCACCTTACTTACATTTTCTCTTGCTCTGCTGAGATCAACAAAGGTTTCATTTTTAGTTGCTAACATTGCTCGGAGTTGTTTGACAATTTTTTGATGCTCTGTTACTGTCACCATTTCATTTCGGCATTGGATTAAGGTATGTTGGTATTGTTCCAATTCTACTTCCAATCTCTTGATAGTGGCATCTTGTTCAATGGAATGAAGCACCCCTTCAGTCTGAACAAATTTTTCTACTGTTACTGGAACATATATTTGAGTTTCTGTTTCAACCGAATCCAAGGGGGCATGAAAATATGTTTGTGTTTCAACAGAGTGAGTATGAATTTCCCCTCTTTGAACCCTTCCAGTAGGAAGTGGATTTCTTCCTTGCATTCTAACTCTCCTATATTTCTCCTTCCTATAGGATTTGTCAGACTTTTCCAGCCGCTTCTTAAGTCATTTAATATTTCCCTTCAATCTACCAGTTTCTTGTTTTAATACCTTCATTCCCTTGACCTTCCACCTCAATTCCTTATTCTCGTTTTCCAGCTCTATGATTCAACTATTTCCTTCTTATGTTGTTTCTTTATGTCTAGGGGGAATTTCAAGGTCTTCAAAATCTGAATCAATCGGCAATTCGTTCCCTGTATCCTCTGGGAATTCTTGTTGCTCTAAAGGGCTTCTCTCCTTAAACTGAGGCTCTGGATGTTTTGCTACATTAGTAGATTCCCTCATAGGAGAGGATGTCATCTCTACATTAGGATTATCAAAGACAGGGTTTGAAGGAGGAGAGGTTGGAGCTTGGGGTTCTTCTGGGCCATCCATATCTTCAGTAAGAGACATTCCCAAATTTCATAACACTTGGGCCATCTCCTCTTCATATCTTTCAAAGAAATCATCCTGCTTCCCTACAAGGTTTTCATATGATAGATCTTGTGTTTGCACAGTCTCTTGAGTGTTTTTATATTATCTTGTCTTCCTACCCTTTCTTATTTTAACAGAGGGGGTTTTAGAAGCAAAAGTTGTTCTTTGAATTTTCCTTTTTGATATTTCTGCTTGCATATTCTGATTTTCTTATTTTGAATGCTCCTTTTCCAACTAAATACGTTCTGTTTCAACTTCAGGCTGGGTGGATGGTATTTTTGTTTGAGCACTATCTCTTTCTGGCTGAACTACCTCAATTCCTTGTGGAGGAATTTCAGGGTGGATTTCTAACTGGGGAACTTCTGGTTGCTCTATTTGCAAGGGTCTATTTAGCTCAATTAGGTCTTCCCATATCATTTTTGCATGATTTAATGCCCTGACTACTATTAATTTTACCAGCCCATGATGACTGATTACACTATCAGGGTCTTTATCTTTTTGAGTTCTTCCAGCTACCTCATGCAAAATGCTATTTAAAAGAAATGACAGATTTAATACTAACCGTTGTTTTAATGCTACCAATAGCTTGAGGTGATGAGGTCTCACCACATCATATCATCCATCACATGTAATATATCTTTTCACCACACCTTATAACTCCCTCCAAGGTTCACTAAGAGAAGTGGGGTTGAGGCCTTTTCCTTTCATGTCAAATTCCTCCCCTGGTTCTGCAAAGGATTCCACAACTTCCAGGAGTGATGTGTATTTACCAGTCCATTTTTTCCTTCATTTGGAAATCTTGTAACCTCGGCTATGATGGCGTAAGTGACTAGTATTTGTATGCCCCGAAGTATTGAGATTCCCCTCTGTAGATTTTGGAAGAATGCCAATGCAATATTTGTATCAAATTCCTGTAGTCTGTTGAAATAATATGTCCATCCTAAACGATTTAGAATTTCCCTAGCCTGATCAGTAACTCGCATCAATGTAGGTTCACGAGAAATAATTCAGCCACCCATATTTTTTGTAAGAAAACTAGCACAACTGTTGTTCCCACCTGTGAAACTTGTTAGACCATCCTGTAAAACAAAATTAACAGAAATGGTATATTAAAAAACATTACATAACAATATAGCGTAGTTTCCCATTGTCTGTAATTATTATGTCTTATCGTCAACTCGTGTGTAATGTCCACCCCCCAATGAGTGAAAGGTCGACCTTGACCAATTGTATGAGTGAATGTATTAATTATGGACAATCAAGTTATGGATTATTTATTACATAACCTCCAATGGGTAGAACAACCGTTAACAATTTCCAAAGAAACTTAATATTAATCATGGAAATGAATGATAATCATATCTTTTGTGGAAAGAGCAAGCCCAAATACCAATATCCAAAGTATTAAGGAAGAAATTCCAAATATTTCTAATATGTCCAAATTTTATAAGTATGCCACTTGTCATAATTTTGTTATCCTCCCTTTTTTTGAATATAGCAAGAATTATAGCCTCTTCATAAAGAAAGGAAATCTATGAGCACAATAAAAATTTGGTGAATTAAGATAAACTTCAATACCACAGGCAGATCCACTACTTCCAGCAAGCGTCCATAGCCTCGACAGGGTTTCCATTTAACCCATAGATGATCCAGTATCCTCAATAAGTAATTTGAATAGTCTTTTCCCAAAAATTCCATTGTCCTGGTTTGGTAGTCAGATAACAACAATGCCACTCACTAGATCATAACAAAGTGAACAAGATGGCTCCTGATGAGACCTCTTTTCCTTTGACCCTAAATGCCAAAGGCCATTTCCCTGGTGTGGTAGCCATAGTGGGAATGCCACTTATGTTAATCTCTTATGATCATGGTAGTTTGGCTCATGATGAGACCCCCTATCCTTTTTGAGAGAAGGTTTTTTTCTGTTCTTTCATTATTATTATTATTATTATTTTAGGATTTATTTTATTGTATTTTTATCTCTTTTTTTTGTTATTATTAAGGGAGGCTCATCTACTCCTTAAGAGTTTGGGATGGCATAAGAAGTGTAAGAATGCCAAGTAAAAATGTGCCTTGGACTCCTTATTATGATGTGAAGGAAAATTATCATTCAAGTATATGTATATATAGGGAAAATAAACTAATTATGGTGGTTATGGATCATGGAAAATATTAAGATAATTCGGAAGAATTAATCCATAAACAATTTGATAAGGTATGTTATATATTCCTCAAAAAGAAAATAAGAAATCGTTTCCATGATAATTAAAAGTGATGCCTTTGAAAATTATTGAAGTTCATATCCAAAGGAATAACTAAATGTATAAGGGGCAGTCATAAAACCAACACGTGTTGTTGGTGGAAACAAAAATTGTTGCTTTCAAGTGAAAACAACAACAACAGGAAAAACCACAAAGGGAACAACAACTGTTACTTTTGAATGAATGAAATTAACTGCAAAGTGAACACCAATCTCAAGCAAGGGAATGCCAACTGTTACTTTTAAATGAATGGCATTACCCACAAAGAGAACAAAAATTGAAAGAAAGGGAATGCCAGTTGTTACGTTCGAATGAACGACATTACCCACAAGAGAAACAACAATCACAACCAGGGGAACGACAACTGTTACTTTCAAATGAACGACATTACCCGCAAAGGGAACAACAAACGCAACCAAGGGAACCAAATCTATTACGTTTGAATGAATGACATTACTCGCAAAGGGAACAAAAATTGTCCAAAGGAACGACAACTAAAGTTCTAGGGAGATGATGATGATATTCAAATTGAACCATGTAATTAATTAATTGGATACCTCCTGCATGATTTTTTTTATTTTTTTTTAGTGAATCTAGGATTGATTAGTCATCAACTAAATTCATTTAATAATTTTATGGGTGGGGTTATTCAATGATCAGGGGGGTAAAATATATCAGATGGTTTACTATGTCATGCATTCATTTCTATTTACTACAGTCACAACCACACATCATTTTAGTGCAGTCATCCAACTTTTGCTACGAAACATGACATATTCATCTCCTGTATAAAAACAAGGTTTATATTCAATGGATTTTTCAAAGTGAAACAAGAGAAATTTGCAGTTTGAATTTGAAAGATATGTAACAATTATAAGAAAATAATAGAAAAGAGTGCTAATTACATTTTCATTATAGTCATATTTTACACATTTTCTATTCTTTGTTCTCCAAAGCTCTTTATAGTGACTTCCCTAGAAAGTAAAAACTTAAAAACTCAATCAAATCTTCAAAGAAAAATATATACAGTATGTATAGTGCTAGAAAAAAAACAACAATTTCATGGAGTTGAAGCTGCTGGTTTACCTTTCCAGCCAGCTAAAATTTGAACAGTAGGATCGTTACTTACTTCTTGGCAAACAGATTCTTTTGAAAGAGGTTGATGGTAGAGCCGTAGTTGATGTCCATTTACCAGAAAAGGAGAACCAGACCCGTCGATGCTAACTAAAGTGGCATTGCCATTATCATGTAATTGTTTGATTTCATACAGTCCCAACCACCTTGTTTGCAACTTCTAGGGAAATCTTGAAATCTGGAATCATAAAGAAGCACCCAATCACCTTTCTAGAATGATTTCTTCTTGATATGCTTGTCATGCCACCTAGCTCTCTGCTACTGAATAACAATTGTGCATTGAAGGGAAAACAAGCGTGCTTCATCTAACTTATTGACCTACTGTAAGCACTGCGTGTGTGCTTCCATAAGATTCAGTTCAATTTCCTGGACCATTTTTAGAGTCTTGATCTCAAATTCAATTGGAAAAAGTGACTCTTTGCCAAATAATATGTGATAATGAGAGTAGCCAGTAGTGTTACACCATGTTGTGTGATAGGCCCATAAGGCATTTGGAAGCTCAACTGCCCAATTTTGATGGTTGTCGAGACTATTTTTGTCAAGATTTCCTCCAAGAATTTATTGGTACTTTCCACTTGTCCATTTTCCCGGGGGTCATATGGGGAGGTAACCCTATGTTTAATGTGATAATTGCGTAGAGTGGCTGAGATTTTATGTGTTGTAAATTGCGACCCTTCGTCTGTGATAACTTTCCTAGGTAATCCATAGCATACAAATAGTTCAAAAAAAATTTAATGACGGCTTCCTCAGTTGCGTTTGGCAAGGCTACTGCTTCTACCCACTTGGTCATATAGTCTGTTGCAACTAGTATATAATATTTTTGGTTTGATTTCAGGTTAAAGGGGCCAACAAAATCCAGTTCCCATATCTCGAAAGGTTCCACCACCACTTGTGGTTGCAGGGGAATTTCATCAGCCTAGCCTAGTTGACTGATCCAAGTGGATATCGGGGGCCACCCACCTTTTCCAAATGGCTCAAAACAGTTTTCTGGCCATTTTGGCAATTTACTATTTTTAGCAGGTTTTCGCTTCCGGGGCCATTTTGAGGGCCTAAATGAAGTTTTTTCGAGATCGAGTTTCTCAATGATAGCCAAAGGCATAATTGAGGCCCCAA
>JASDQU010106058.1:104295-115388 GCA_032191745.1 Picea mariana
TGTAGCTTTGGAATTATTCTGACCAAGTTTCATTGCTTTGTCATTTGTTGGTGGAACTGCTGGTACTGTGTATCCATCTACAATTGATTGCTAAATTTCAAACCCTTGTGCTAAATTCCAAAAAGCATACTTATGTCTATCAAAGTGTGGTATTCCATTTTTATATGAGTTGGTACTCTCCATGATCTACCTTTCAATGGTTAAACTAATTTCTGAAGGAACCTACTCTGATACCAATTGTTGGATTATTGAGAGGGGGGGTGAATTATTAATAGCGTAATTATCATCCCTTTTCTCCAAATAATCCAAGTTTTATATCAATGTAGAATTATTATCCAATAATGAGAAATAAGAAATGAACAGTCACACACATACACAATACACCAGGGTTTTATGTGGAAACCCAAATCGGGAGAAAACCACGAAATGATTTATCTTATATGTCTTGAAGAATTACATTTATTGGAAGCACCAACTTACTTTGTTTTCCAACTGCAACTGGAAGGAGGCTCCAACCCCCTAGTTTCTCAGGCTACAACCTGAGGGAAGCTCCAACTCCCCAATTTGTTGGCTACAACTAGAAGGAGGCTACAACTCCCTATGTTCTCCGGCTACAACCAGAAGGTGGCTACAACCACCTGTCCTTGACCCGTCCAATTACCCTGAATTAGAAGTAGAATGATGGAACCACTGTCACACTATCATTGTGAGATATAATGTTGTAAACATGTACCAATAAACCTAAACCATGCATCAACCATGCATCAACCTGTATCTCAACCTGTACCATAAAAAAGTGCATCAACCATGCACCAACCTGTACCATAATCAAGTGAAACCAACCATGTACCAAGTATGTACCAATCATGTGTCAAGTACTCATCAAATATGACTCATCAATATGTACCAACATCATCAACTATACACCTCATGTATGTGCCAATTCATCAACTACTTGTCTCAACCATGTACCCAACTTGTACCTCAACCAAAATCCCTCGTCAATTTTATCATACAAATATGATTTTTAACTCTGTAATATAATTGGTGTATATTATCACATACCTGCAAACCTTATTAACTTTAACAACAAGAGACTAGCATTTTCATCAAACGTTTCCTTTAGTCTCACAAGACTAGCTTTTGATTAGTCAACAACCCTAACTTGAAATAATCATAACTTTGTACCTATAATGAATAAATATCTGAAACTGATACAAAATGTTCTTTAGTGTGTTTTATTCAATTCCTCCAGGTGTCACTACTTGGAACCTCTCAGAGAGAGACCTTGTAGAGCGTGCCACGCATGAAATATTTGTTGAATTGATATGAAACTATTACACAACATACTAAAGACTTTACTCTAACCAACACATTTTTTCTTACTAAATTTTGATCTGTTATGAATAGTTTATAACGTTTTTACCCGAAACACATGTTTTTGACTAGTCTCAAGACTAGCCACAAACCCTATTTTCCACGAAGAGTAACTCCAGAAATACAACGAACCACAAGTTTAATTTTTTACCATAGATACTTGGATATGTTTCCTCAATGTCATAGCAATTTCAAGGGCTGAATCATTCTAGAAACTTTTTTATTGCGAAAATGGTGAGATGACCTAAAACAAATAAACATAGCTTAGAAAGCATCATCAAAAGAACTTATCCTTCCTTGAATTCCTGCCTTCTTTTCTTCACTTTCCTTAGAAATTTGGCTTAGATATCCTTAGGTTACCTCAGACACCTATAGGTATTCAATATTCTCAAGTGTATCTTAAATGAGAGAGCCTTTCCTCTTATTTATACTCTCCAAGTAGCTTCCTTAAAAACATCTTCTAGGTCACTTTGCCCACTTTCCTTATTTTAGGGTTAACCCACTTCTAATTTTTCCATTAAATTTATTATTGAATTAATTTATTTTGTATTCACTTTGAATTATAGTACACTCATCACTTCAATTTATTATTTACCTTTTAAAATCTCTTAAACCACTTTGACTACTTTGACCTTTTGGGGCTTCTAGATGACATATGAGGGTCCTCCAACTTCATAAGGCCATAAATCTCAAACTGTGAGGAGTTATGTGACGTTCCACATACCACCAAAAATGGAATTCCACATACTATCCATATAGAATAGGATTACCTGAAAAAATATCAAAACTCATACCATTATTCATCAAACGAAGTTGGGTCCATTACCCAAACCTGGGTTCTCCAACTTCTTATGGCCATAACTCTCTAACTATGAGGAGTTATGTGATGTTCCACATACCATTGGAAATTGAATGACAAGAAATATCCATATAGGATAGTTTCATTGACAAATTCACTTGTGTTCATCTTATTATTCCACAAATAAGCATGGGTTCTCTAACCATACTTCTAGGATAACTCAATCCGCAAAGCGTCTTCCCATGAGGGCTTTCACCATAAGGGGACCACTTTGGAGTTCATCCATTTCTACTTATTATCAACCATGACAAGACAATTACGATTCATCTTTACATCAAACAATCTTGGGTCCATTATCCAACCTTTGTGCTACAGGGATTTCTTCAAGGGTTGACATCAGTGACAACCAACCTTAATCAACAAATTCTCCATTATTCATGAAAAAATTAAACTCTTATTCTATGCAACATTGAGTTTCCATGGTTTCTTATTGATTTTAAAACTTCTTCAACTCGGAAATAGTACTAAGGAGTCATTAATGGATCCAATACCTTCAACAATATTTACACATCAAATTCATGCTTGAAAAATTGATCCTAAATTCTCATAGATATAAACTACCTCATGTGCGAGCTCAATATCAACAAACTAAAAGAAGTATTGGCAAGTGATTAAAAATAAATTTAAATGAGTGTTGGCGGAATCCCTTGTTTTCTCAACTTGCAACTTTATGCAATTTACGCAACTTTAAGTTGGATAGTTGGAGGAGAATGATAATTTTGAAGGTGCTAGGCCTCTTCCTACACACCACCATATGACTATCCAACTTTATAAATCAACATGCAACTATGCAACTTTATGCAAGTTACGCAAATTTATGCAACTATGCAACAATTGGTTTTATTTTATGCATTGAAGAGTGTGCCCTAATGGATTAGGGAAATTTGGGGACCCAAGGGAGGATCCTAAACTAAAAAAGACCCCAACTAGTGCACAAGGCCCAAGAGAGGTCATAAGGACAAATAAGGACAAGTGAGTGATTTACCCCGAGGAGGAAATTTGTTGAGTGCAAGGGTCAATAAGCTCAATCGGTTGGTTTGGACAACGAGTAACTTCACTGAATAATTTATTTTTCTTTTGGGGGTAAATCTTATACCTTAAGTCTCAAGAATTTTTATTCACTAGTTTTTGAGACTCATTGGCCTCCCAATCTATAAAGTGTCCTTTTCTTGGCTAAATTATCCAAATATACAAAAAAAATGACACCTTTCTTTTCTTACTTCAATGATGAAGGTTCAATTACTAACGTTTAAAGGACTTTTGGTCTCTTGGATTAGTGATTTATCTATTGTGAGGAAAAATGATGGATTGGGAAATCAACAAGTCCTTCAAGTCAATGAATTAGATGTTTTCATGACAAAATGGTTCATAGAGATAACAACAAAATATTGAAGGAGATTCTACAATGTGAATTCTCCATTACTCATAAAAAAATTAAACTCTTATTCTATGCAACATTGAGTTTCCATGGTTTCTCGGTGATTTCAAAACTTCTTCAACTCATCAACAATACTAAGGAGTAATTAAGGGTTCCAATACCTTCATAAATATTTACACATCAAATTCAGGCTTGAAAAATTGATCCTAAATCCTCATAGATATAAACTACCTCATGTGTGAGCTCAATATCAACAAACTAAAAGAAGTATTGGCAAGCAATTAAAAATAAATTTGAATGAGTGTTGGTGGAATACCTTGATTTCTGAACTTGCAACTTATGCAACTTTATGCAATTTACGCAACTTTAAAGTTGGATAGTTGCAGGAGAATGATCATTTTGAAGGTTCTAGGCCTCTTCCTACACACCACGAGATCACTATCCAACTTTATAAATCAACATACAACTGCACAACTTTATCCAACTTACGCAAGTTTATGCAACTACACAACAATTGGTTTTATTTTATGAATTGAAGAGTGCGTCGTAATGGATTAGAGAATTTTGGGGACCCAAGCAAGGCTCCTAATTTAAAAATACACCAACTAGTGCATAAGGCCCAAGAGAGGTCATAAGGACAAATACAGACAAGTGAGTGATTTACCCCAAGGAGGAAATTTGTTGAGTGCAAGGGTCAATAACCTCAATCGGTTGGTTTGGAAAATGAGTAACCTCACTGAATAAGTTATTTTTCTTTTGGGGGTAAATCATATACCTTAAGGATCAATAATGTGTATTCACTAGTTTTGGAGACTCACTGGCCTCCCAACCTTTAAAGTTTCCTTTTCTTGTCTAAATTATCCAAATATACAAAAACATTGACACATTTCTTTTCTTACTTCAATGATGAAGGTTCAATTACTAACTTTTAAAGGACTTTTGGTCTGTTGAATTAGAGATTTATCTATCATGAGGAAAAATGATGGATTGGGAAATCAACAAGTCCTTCAAGTCAATGAATTAGATGTTTTGTTGACAAAATAATTCATAAAGATAACAACAAAATATTGAAGGAGATTCTACAATGTGAATTCTCCATTACTCATAAAAATATTAAACTCTTATTCTATGCAACATTGAGTTTCCATGGTTGCTTGGTGATTTCAAAACTTCTTCAACTCGTCAACAGTACTAAGGAGTCATTAAGGGATCCAATACCTTCATAAATATTTACACATGAAATTCAGGCTTGAAAAATTGATCCTAAATCCTCATAGATATAAACTACCTCATGTGCAAGCTCAATATCAACAAACTAAAATAAGTATTGACAAATGATTAAAAATAAATTTAAATGAGTGTTGGTGGAATCCATTGATTTCTCAAATTGCAACTTACACAACTTTCTGCAATTTATGCAACTTATGCAACGTTATGCAACTACGCAACAATTGGTTTTATTTATGCATTGAAGAGTGCACCCTAATGGATTAGGGAAGTTTTAGGACCCAAGGGAGGCTCCTAAAATACAAAACACGCCAACTAGTGCACAACGCCCAAGAGAGGTCATAACTGGTAAGGGAGGGACCTAAATGTGTTGGCCAAAGCTTCTAGCATAGTCAAACATATGACCAAGGAAGGATAAACACAAAATGGGGCTGCATGATGGCACTAGAAATCACATGGAAAGATATAATCACACATCTAGACTAAGGTAAAGGACTCAAAATGAGGGGTTTCAACCCACTATGATCCATCACTAGGAGGACCTAAGTGTTTTCCTAGTGTAGGTTGTCTATGGGAAATGCACCATGAAATACTCTACACACCAATATGCGATGTGATATGTGTATGATCAATATGAAGTGTAGAAACCATACACTATGAAGTGTAGAAACCATAAACTAAGTTTCACTCCCATTTCATGAGATATACTTCATGGAATAGAATAGAAATAAGTTGCATGAAGAATATTGAAAGGAAAAGAAACAATTGAAGACAAAGAAAATAAGGTGACACTAATTGGCAAAGCAAATATGCATAAGAAAATTGGAGGGTACTCATGAGAAAAGTTTGCTCGAGCAAGTACCCTGACATAAGGATGGAATTCACCACGTGATAATTCTTTGCTTGATAACCATCGTGGGAACCCAATATGCCCCTATATCGATGAAAAGTGGAAATACACATGGGTTTCCACTTTATGCAACTTTATGCGAACTTTATGTAACTTTATGCAACATGCATTTTTATGCAACTTATGCAACTATGCAACTATATGCAAGTTTATGAAACTATGGAACTTATGAAACTTATGCAACTTATGCAACTATGAAACTTATGCAACTTATTGCAACTACACAACTTTATAGAACATGCAACTATGCAACTTATGAAACTTTATGAAACTATGCAACCTTATGCAACTTTATACAACTATGCAACTTATGAACTTTATGCAACTATGCAACTTTATGCAACAATGCAACTTATGCAACTTTATGCAACATGCAACTTTATGAAACATGCAACTTTATTCAACTTTATGCAACATGCAACTTATGCAAATTTATGGAACTTATGCAACAACATGCAACTTAATGCAACATGCAACTTTATGCAACAATGCAACTTATGCAACTATGTGCAACTATATGCAACTTATGCAACGATATGCAACTTATGAAACTATATGAAACTATGCAACTATATGCAACTTATGCAACGATATGCAACTTATGAAACTATATGAAACTATGCAACTATATGCAACTATATGCAACTATATGCAAATTTGCAACTTATGCAACTATATGCAACTATGAAACTATGCAACTATATGCAATTTTATGCAACATTGCAACTTATGCAACTATATGCAACTATGAAACTATGCAACTATATGCAAATATATGCAACTTTATGCAACAATGCAACTTATGCAATTATATGCAACTTTATGCAACTATATTGCAACTATATGCAACTTATGCAACTGTGCAACTATATGCAACTTATGCAACTGTGCAACTATATGCAACTATGCAACTATATGAAACTATAAAAGATAAGACTCACACCCCAAAGCATACCAAGATAAAAATAATAGGATGTCAATTATGATAAGAATCAAGTAAACAAGGACCCCAATAAGTTCGTTACATACAATAGAATCAAGTATATTCTCCAAGAAAAACATGCGTTCCCTAAATATTTGCTCCCTAACTTATCTTCTCATTTTTTCGAGTGTTGGTACCACAAACTTATATTTATCTTCTTGTTTTAACGAGTGTAGGTACCACCAAATAGGTATCTGTCAGATCTATCTTCCTTGAGTGATGATCAATATATACTAAGAGAGGTTGAAAGTGAGACATGTTGTACTAGATCTTAAAAGGTAAGGAAAATTTTTCGTATACACATGCAATTTTTTATTGCCAATGGAGGGTCATGTAATTATGATGCTGAGAGCATAGGTGAAATTGAGTTTCCCTTGAGGTATAGACATCTAGTGCAATGATGGGAACCTAAGGAGCTACCTGAAGTGGACACAAATTTCTTCATCATCAGGAGGATGTATAGCATTGCTCCTTCGTCCTTACATGGATTGGGGTTATTTTCCATGGATGGCATAAAGGTTAGCTATGACACTGTAACTAAATTGATGGAGTATTTCGGACCATTATACAAATACAATCACTGGTTGATGTTGGTCTGATATACGTGAAGTATGCAGAGATACAGAGTTGCCGCAAATTATATACAACTAGTAGATAACAATCAAAATAAAGGGGCAACTATGTATATTGATGGAAGGCCAAAAGCTACTGGAAACATTGTGGGCTTTATAAATATTACATGACCAGTGGCAACAACTAAGAAACCGAATTGCATATTTGAGGGACGCGAAGGAAATCATATATTTGTAAGTGCAACAAAAACAATAGTTCCAGGTGAAGAGTTGTTGATCGATTACAACTTAAATCGAATAGATGGAGGGGATGAGGCTATGGGGTCAAATATATTACATACCATTCAACTCAACCTTTGATCAATCATTGTTATAATTTATCGCTGCAATATTTCAATTTTTTACTGCATATATTTCATTTTTCATTATTTATTTTCTGATATTATTGCAATATTTCAATTTTTTAATGTTACAATTACTTTCATAACTCTTGTTGATTAATTTATTGTGTCAACATCTATCCAGGGTGACCATGAGATATCATAGGCTACATTTGTCCAGGGTGACCGTGGAAAGACACCCACTATGCCTCAACAGGTAAATGTTAAATACAGTAACAACTTATGACTACAACAACTAAATTTCTGAAATTTGATTATTTGTTTTCTGATATTACTGCAATATTTCATTTTTTTAATGTTATAGGTGAATTTAATAACTTTTGTTGATTGATTTATTGTGTCAACTTCTGTCCAGGGTGACCGTGGCCAAAAATCACCAGCTACATATGTCCAGGGTGACCGTGGAAAGGCACCCACTGTGCCTCAACAGGTAAATATTAAATACAATAACAACTTATGACTACGAAACTAAATTTATGAAATTTCATTATTTTTTTTCTGATATTACTGCAATATTTCATTTTTTTAATGTTATAGGTGAATTTCATAACTTTTGTTGATTGATTTATTGTGTCAAGTTCTGTCCAAGGTGTCCATCGCAGAAAATCACCCGCTACATTTGTCCAGGGTGACCGTGGAAAGGCACCCACTGTGCTTCAACATGTAAATGCTAAATACAGTAACAACTTATGACTACAACAACTAAATTTATGAAATTTCATTATTTTTTTCTGATATTACTCCAATATTTCATTTTTAAAATGTTACAGGTGAATTTCATAACTTTTTTTGATTGATTTATTGTGTCAACTTCTGTCTAGGGTGACCATGGCCAAAAATCACCCGCTACATCTATCCAGGGTGACCGTGGAAAGGCACCCACTGTGCCTTAGTAGGTAAATGTTAAATACAATAATAACTTATGACTACAATAACTAAATTTCTCAAATGTTAAAGTTCATATCATTAATTTTATTCATCAATGTATTGTGTCATGGTCAACGTGGGAAGGCTCCCACTGAGGATATTGATGAGGACAAAATATTTTATTCCACTGACCCAATAACATCTGTAGCGAAGGCCTTGAAGAAGGAAAACATAGAATATCTAGGTTTGATTAGAAAAAGACCCTTGACATAGGAGGATAGGGAAATAATTGTAGAGCTACAAAATATAATAACTAATTTTGGGGTAAGTGGCATCTTCACATATTTTTATCAGCTATGACAATTTCAAATCCATTTTTTTGTTTTATATTTTCTATATGATTTGATAAAATAAAGTTTTATGTTTTTAGTAGTTTTTAAACCCCATGCGTCGGCAATCTGTCGATCCTGCAGCTGATATAGGTAGCAGTGATGGTCCAATGCAACAAAAATGTCGACATAGAAAAGTACAAGTGAGGCTTTTATAGACGAAATTTTCCGAAAGGCTTCGGTTCTTCTAGTGTTTCATTTTCTTTTGCAACCATTTTAAATATTTCATCCTTTAACCTTGGTTCTACAATAGTCTTGGTATTTTGTAAGGAAGGCTTGTTTCATTTTGTCCCATGAATTTATAGTTCCTCCCCCTAGTCCCATAAACCATCATAAATCTTCTCCTTTCAAAGTGGAAGGAAATATATTTATTTTTTGGGGTTTGGAGGTATAGTCATAGCCTCTACACAGGACATCAAATTCAAATAAGAATGCGCCGGGGTCCTCTGAGATCAATCCATTGAAGGTTGGAATATTCTGTAGTGGAATGGATTTCTTTGGAGCATTAGCAACCATATCAGCTATAGGATATTCCAAAGTGATAGTCTGGGCCTGGGGTTGCAGCTGATTTTGATGTGCCATTTTGTTAAAAATGTGCCAATAACCCTCAGGGATATTTTTGTTGGTTATGGAGCCTGATTATCTTTCTGATTCAGAGGTCTTTTACTTTCAACTGTGTTTATACCCCATGAAGTATTTACACCCCAAAAGTATGTACACTCTTCCATGCGGGGGAGTGTAGAGGGGGTGTACCCCCTCTACAGGGTCCAGGGGGCTATCCCCTTGGCTGGGGGGTCTGGGGGCAAGCGGGACCCCAGCGAGGGTTCGGGGGCGAAGCCCCTGATGAAAAAATTGCCTTGTAAATGTATATTGTAATTTCATTGTAAATCTGGACCATTCATTATAAGGTCGCAGATCTAACGGTAGAGATTATGTTAACATTTTGTTTCCCTAGAAGCCAACCCTCTTTTATGAGGGAAATGTATTGCGGCTATTGTTGATGGAGAATATTGTATTCTGAGATAGGAGACTATGAGAGAAAGAAGAGGAAGTTACAAAAGTTTTGTTGTAGGTTGTATCCCTTCATATGCTGGATAATAATAAAGGAAGGACCTGGCAATTTCTTTGGTGGACGTAGCCCACACTGGGTGAACCATGTAAATATGTGTCTCTATTGTATAGTGTATCTTCTTTGTTTTGTTTCTGTGTTTATTTTATTTTATTGCTCCATGGTCCTATTTTTTTCTAACAACTGGTATCAGAGCGAAAGGTAACTCGCAGGAAAAGAGGGTTCCTGGTTCGAGTAGGAGTAATGTCGGAAGATGGAAAGTTTAGGGTCGAGAAATTGAATGGCCAAAACTACCAGTTATGGAAGATGCAAATGGAAGACTATTCATATTAGAAGGATCTATTCCTACCATTTGGTGGAATAACAAAGAAGCCGGTGGCTACGAAGGACGAAGAATGGGAGATTCTTGATAGAAAGACTCTAGGAACGATACGACTGAGCTTGGCAGTGTCGGTGGCTTTCAATATTTCGAAAGAAAACACAACGAAGGGTTTGATGGACGCATTGGTCAAATTGTATGAAAAAACCTTGGCGTCCAATAAGGTATTTCTAATGAAGAGATTATTTAATATGAAGATGTCGGAAGGTGGGTCTGTTGCAGATCATTTAAATGATTCTAATACAGTTACTAATCAACTAAGTTCTGTAAAAGTGGACTTTGATGATGAGGTTAGTGCTCTTCTAATCTTGTGCTCATTGCCAGAAAGATGGAACGGCTTGGTCATGGTTGTAAGTGACTTTGTCTCTGGTTCAAATAATTTAAAATTTGATGATGTTGTTGGTGTTATCCTTAGTGAGGAAATGTGATGGAAAAGCACAGGTGAGACATCAAGAAATGCGTTGAACATGGAGAACAGGGGAAAACAAAAGGATAGAGGAAAGGTTTTTGGGAACCGTGGGAATTCTAGGAAGGGCAGATCCAAATCCAGAATTGGAAAGATAGAGTGTTGGAATTGTGGGAAGAAAGGACATTTGAAGAAAGATTGCAAAGCTCCAAACAAACAAAGAAATGGACAACAAGAGAGAAATCATGAAACAAATGTAACAGGTGATGTGTTACAA
>JASDQU010106058.1:117758-139053 GCA_032191745.1 Picea mariana
TGTTCCAAGTGCCTCATCCATGCGATTTAAGTACTTGGATTTTTCTATGGCTAATGTCGGCTCTGTATCTGTATTCATGGTTAACCTATACAACCCTCTGGATCGAAGATGTATGGCTATTTTCTCCTTCCATGTAAAATAGTTGTAAGGTGTAAGAATGAATTCTTTTTGGAATTCCATCTTTCTGCTGTCTTCAATCTTTTGTACCTACAAAAAATTTTGGTGTAGCTTTTGCTTAGTAGTCTGTCGGCTCTGATACCATGTAAATGTGTTGAAACTACAAATAATAGATCTAGCTAAACAATAATACACACATTTGCAGAGAGAATTGGAAAAAGAAGAAGAAGGAGAGAAAGAATGGAAGAATTCTCATTAACCGTTGTGAATAAATGAATAATTTACACATGATATACTCTGTATAACTCAATGAGTTTGACTTGAGGTGAACCAAGTCACCATAGTGGTGGTCTAGAGTGATCTAGACACACACCAATAGTTACAAGAGTGAAATTCCAACTATTCTAGTCTCTCAGGCAGTTACGGGAGTGAAATGCCACCTATTCCAGTCTCTCAGGCAGTTACGAGAGTGAACTGCCACCTAGTTGAGTTAACTAGTCAACTAGTCTCCAGTTAACTAAATGAATAGAAAGTAGTGAGGAGTTAACTCAAGGAATCAAGGCTAATGCGCCACTCTGGTGATGATACCAAGGCAATGTCGAATTAGCATGGGGATGATCCCAATGTTGCATGGTGATGATCCCAATGCAACATCTATACTCAACTCAACTAGTCAAAATGAAGTATGAACTGAAAGAGAATATTATCTAGGTGGAATATTCTCTCCTAAAATATAGGATACTGGATAATGACTAACTATGACTAATAAATAAATAAAAACCTTAGGAAAAAGAAATCCTAGGTGTGTGTGAAGTAACTCCAACATCAGTGTGAGCTGCATTTGGTGAGTCTTCTTCTTGAGGGGCTAGGGTAGAACCTTTTCGAGGTCCAACCAAGGATTGAGATTTAGACTTTCGGATAATTTTGTCTATAAAATTTCTCCTTCCAGGGGTCACCGAGCCCTGGGATTTTGTAGTTTTCGGTAAGGGTTTTTTTTTCAGGTTCTTTCTTTTTAGTCATACACACTAACGCAACTTATATGCACCTATGTAACCTCTATGCATCAACTGATGGTAGGTGTTGGCACAAGCATTGTACTTTTTTCCTGCGCAGGTTCTTACCTTTCGTTTTTAATACCTCATCCTTTCAGAGATGCAACCTATACTATCCTTGACAATCTAGCCGACAATGACGCCAAAATGTTGGGTTCTAAAGATGTTCTAAAAAAAACCTTAGTATGACATTAATTTTATCAACCGAAGATTCATCTTTTTCTCTCAATATTGTTAGCAAAATCTACGTGGATAAGTTGTAGAGGTTTAAATCATGTAGATATTTCAGTTACATCAAATCTGTATTCATCTAAATTACTGTAACAATCAAGATTTTCACACATCAACTACAAAATCCGAAACTAATAATTCAATTAAAAGGAAATATACTCTGATAAATAACACACCATGAAAAGAAACATCAATTAATTACTGAACTCATTCATCTATCCAGGAAACAACAATTTAATCTACAAAAGCACCAATGAATCAATCTCTCAAAGAACAGTTATTAATCAAACTATTCAAAAGGAATAACGATATATTGTGATTTAATAAGGAACAACAAATGAAAACTTAATGAAATAATCAACAAGTGACAAATTGAAAGAAATTGGTAATTGAACAACAATCAGTAATTGAACAACAATCGATAATTTCCAAATAAAAATTCTAATCTCTGCGAATGGAATAACACAATCAATTCATAATAGAAACAACACATTAGTGAATCTATTCTAACTACTGAGGGAAATATCAACCCACAAAATTACCACAGAATCGATAAAAATATAGATAACACAGTAGCTCCTGTCGACTGGGCCCACGGTCTTCAAAAGATACTGTTATGAAAAACTCATTACACGGAAATGGTCAAAACGCTTTAAACTTCCATTCATTCCATAATTGACAAGTCATTTATAACTGGGTTGTTATACAGAGTATCAAAAATTAGGAGATCGAAATTCTAGCACACTCTCTCTGTCATTCACTCTTCTATATATATTACAATAATACAAGTAATATTATTTAATATTATTTTCAAAATATTTTTGATTATTTTCTTCCCTAATTACTTCAAACTAATAGAAAAGTCAACAAAGAATATATCATAAATCAAAGTAACAAGGAGGATATTTATACCTTTTTCTCACCCCAACAGGGACTACGTGGGACAAGGGACATGTTTCCTAGTAACATCCTTAGCAACATAGAGAGATAAAGGAAAATAAGTAGGTTGGAAAAACTCATCACAAGTATCCTATTTTAGGAAAACCATGTCCTCACCCTCATCACAATTTGATCACAATGGTGGTCGAAACTCATGTTCATAGAATATATCCAAGTGACCAAAGGAATATTCATCAAAATCCTCAAGGTATGACCAGAAATCATTATGAGAATACTGCATTAAGTCATCCTTGGGTGTTTAAAATACATTTGTAATTATGTCATCTCCTTGTTTCCAAATCCAGAATCAACAACAATATCATATGATAGTTGCGAAGGAAACAATTGGAAATGATTTTCAATGTCCTAAATGGGATCTCCATCATAGAAAAGAACATCCCATTTACATCCCCCAACATGTATAAACTCATCAATATTCTCAATCAACTCATCACTTTCATTATAACATGAAGGGACTGGTGCATCTGAGGGTTCCTCTATTTATTCACTTTCCTAATCATATAATAGATCATCATTAAAAAACTCGAAAGGAAATATGACTAATGATAATCTCTTCTTGTGAAGGATAAAAGGAAGCTTGGATGACTTCATCAAATGGAGGAGCAAAAACCCATATTATAAGGTTGGCTATTATAAGGTTTTTACCAATGGATTCGCTGATAATCCTTCTAGGATTATCAAAGAAATTGAGGGAATCACCCTCAATGGAGTTTCCAAGTAATCTTGTAAAATAAGGGCTTCGGGAAAATATTAACAAAGATGTGTTGTTGAGGAAAATTGACTCGATTCTCCTCAGAAACAATGCCAAAAATGTTATAAAAAAATTTGTACTTATACCAAAGCCCAAGATAAGTAACTCAAATTGGTGTAACAATCTGATATCCCACCAATATCACCTCAGTTTGAAATCCCAACTTTTAGGGATGGATGAAATTCCAACCCAAGTGAGAAGTCCCCGATGAACTAAAGGGATGGGTAAGCTAAGGATATACCCCCTTCTCATTGGTCACCTAAGTCAACAAATTATGTGTCTGAGAAATTGAGGCAAAGAAGAGTAATGGTGTACCTGCTCGAAACACAAACAATACAACACACACACACACACACACACACACACATACACATATAGCAATTTCCAAGTACAAGAATAATAATAAAGCCTCAATAGACAATGGACAATGTAAATATTTGATGGCTGAAGAAAAATTGTAGCAAGATGATGACTTCTAACAACATATAGTAATTTGTAACAACCATAAGAATTAGTTCTCATAATTCCAAGAAAGGACAATGTAAATGAAGCATATATCAAGTAGATTATGTAACAAATGTCACAAGCAATTTCTGAGTGATTTAACTATGAACTAGGTTAGTGTATGCAACAAATTAGTGTGAATTAGTATGGTTGTAGCAATGTTTTGCAAAAAAAGCAACCAAATTAATGATCTAGGATAAGTTAGGGTTAGAGATAGTTAGTAAAATCTTGAGAAAATAAAGTTTGAGTGTTTGTTTGATCAATCGTACACCAGAGTAATAGAAATACGTTCCTTTTGATATTAGGGAGTTAATTACAACAACAAAATTAACTTGGAGAGATAAATGATAATATTTGTGTAAGGACAAAGGGACAAAGTCTTGAGGTGTTGGCACTTCAAGGCCTCAAGCTCTAAGTCTCAAAGATATAATTTTATCTAGAGTGCAAGCTCTTTTGGGCTCAAGCGAATTCCTCCTCTCCTTGGACACTTAACAAATATTTGCAACAAGCTCTAGAAAAAAAATTCTAAAGTGGTATCACTTTAGGGATTTAGAAGCCTATCTAGACAAGATCTTCTTAGCAATTAGCAAGTGGAAAAAGACTAGAGAGAGGAAGAGTCACTTTATGTCCCTCTCCTAGGTTTTGAGAGCAAGCAATTTCATAATCTTAAACATGAACACGTAAAAATATGCCACAAAAATTATAACATAAACAAATTTCATATTTTTTACTTAATTCACTAAGAAAAATAAAGTACAAACCCTAGTTGAATAATTTCCACCGCAAAAATATCCAAGAAACATCACAAAATAACTTCTCCAAGAGGTGCACACTAGTTATTTGAAACATAAATTCCACTAGGGAGAAAATTTTAGATCTATCTCTCTTGTGAGAGGAGTGTTATCATGTAAAAATGAATTAAGGCTAGCCATATTTATATGGGAAATCCTAGATTGTTTAATCCAAAAGTTGTGTCTTTTCATAAAATTGAGCCTACTTCTTAATTTGCTCATTGAAAATTACATAATCCAAAATTTACATAAAATAACCCTAAAACGATGACGCCATCCCCTCTAGGCTGATGCTAGGCTCCATAAAGGTGACATTGAGGTTTCTTAGTGGGACGTTGGGCTTCCAAAGACCAATAACCATGCCACAAGTGCCAAAATGTTATGCCATAACCTCCTTCAATTTTGTCTTCATCAAACCCTAGCCTTCTTCATGGTGATTTCATAGGCTAGGTGAGAGACGTCCAAGCCTCTATCTAGGATTTATAGAGTTCCTCCAAAGGAAACAAACTTCTTTGCAATGGTGATCCCAACCTACCCCAGAGTTGGGGTCTCTACATCCATCGTTGGTCTCTAAATCCCTGTGAATCATGCCAAGTATGCCCTCCAAGGGTCCATATGTCACAAGAACCATGCCAATAAAGCCACATCTAAGAATATAACCACTCGAACATGTGCATCAAAATCCCCTTTTCAAACTAAAAAAATGATCAAATACCTTATACAATTTGTCAAATTTAGGTGTGGCACGGGTGTCAAGGCATCCTATTGGGCCAATCAATCCCCAATTCAAGGGTGTTTCCCAAAGAAAACCTATCTAAACCATGTATGAGTATGAGGTGGATGTTGGACATATTTTCATTGATGTGTTGTTAATGATGTTAATAGTTGATGTCATTATGATGTGATGATGAGTTGTTATGAACAACATGTAGAAGAAACACTATCGAGATCTTGATATGTTGTCATTTATGTCAACAACCGATGTGATTATGAGGTGATGATGAGTTGTTATGAACAACATGACGAAACACTATCAGAATCAAATTCACAACAGTTCAATGATCTCGATCAGTTAGAATCCAAGTACAAAACCAAAAAGATCAGAAGGGAAAGTGCATTGTGAAGAACATGAAAAAGAATCTATCAAAAAGCTCAAAAGGGAAAGCACATTGTGAAAAACATGCAAAAGAATATACCAAAAATCTCAGAAGGGAAAGCGCATTGTAGAAACAGGATAGGGATTGAAATCCCCATAATAAAATCACAAAATAATCGAGGAATAATATTGTCCACTGTTGTATATTTCGGGACAAACCAGGATCCTCAGATCTAGGAGTTACAGAGGAGGACCGTCGGATCAACATTTGATTAAATCCTGATCGTCGGATCCAAGTAAAGTAATATCAACGACCTGGAACCATTGCAGGAAGCAAGGGTTGTATTAATGATTGCACACGTTTCGATTATGAAATCATCCCTAATCGTTGATCTACTATGGGAGAGTTTTCGATCGTAGGATGAAGTTAAGTTACTTGAGGTTTAGCCGGGGAATATCACTTTGGGAGAATTGGGAAGTGGGAGTGAATAAACCAAAGTCCCAAAGGCCAAAATGAATCTAGAACATTGATCTAGAACTGATCACAGTCATTGGATCAAGGATTCACGAGATCCCGACAACCATTTGAATGTGTTAAGCTTTTTGCGTCAAAGATGGATCGTTAGATGAATTCAAGTTTCTCGAGGTTTATTTGGGGAATCTCACCTCGGGAGAATTGATAATTGGGAACGAATAACCAAAAGTCCCAAAGGATGAAATGAATCTAGACCTTTGATCTAGAACTGATCACAGTCGTTGGATGAAGGATTCATGAGATCCCTAATAACCGAAATCCTGACAACCATTGGATTGTGTTAATATTTTCACGTCAAATATGGATCGTTGGATGAATAAAAGTTACTCTAGGTTTAGTTGGGGAATCTCACTTCGGGAGAATTGTGAAGTGGGAGCGAATAACCCAAAGTCCCAAGGGCCGAAACAAATATGGACCATTGATCTAAGAGCTGATCATAGTCATTGGATAAAGGATTCATATAAACCTACGACCATGAGGAGGACATGTGCCACGTTAGGAGATCCATGTCAGCAAGAGCATGCCAACAAGGACATGTGGAGCAATTAGATGGTGACAAGTTCCAAGGTCCAGTTGGCACTTTAGGTTACATAAGTCACAAATCTAGGTGACATGTGGTAGCCACTCAGCTAGTACCAAGTTAATAGTGATGTCATCAAGTTACATCACTCTGAGAGTTTTTCCTTCAGAGGAAATCAACAACTACCCAAAGCGTCGAAGGCGAAGTCAATGATAACCTTTGATATAAGATCCTCCAGATTCTCACATGATTGTTAGATTAAAACATAGTGGAAAGATGACGTAAGCACTCCCATGTTGACAACTTCAGCATTGAGAAATTCTAGAGGAAATTGAAACAACAAGTACCTGGAGCTTCGAAGGTCTGAAGCCCTGGCATAATGAACTCTCGAAGTAAATAATTTTGTCCATCTCAACCTTTTATTAAGTCATAACCATTGGATTAAGCAGTGGAAGGATAAGTAAGTATTGAAGCTAGACCGTTGATTTTGTTTTGAGAATCATGCTAACCATTAGATCAATCCTTGTGAGAGGTCAAACTTCAGAAGACTAGATGAAAGAGAAAAATCCCAAAGGACTAGGTTCTAGCTCCCGGTCATGGGTTGCAAACACATAATCCAAGAGGCACTAGGAACATCTCTTAAATAATAAGCCTGTGGTTTTTTGCAAATGGTCACTTGTAAATGGTTTGAAGGAAGCGCCTCTACAAAATTCAGTTTTTGCAACATTCACAGAGACAAAAGAAATCGATCCATACCTATGATTGATTTATGAAAAATAGGCCAAATGGTTGTTAAAATCATATGAAGGTTAGAAATCATCGTGCCCTTTCTGGTGAGAGGCAGTATGCCATGTTTAAGTTGAAGCCCCGAAATGATGGTCAATGGTGGTTATGCATTGGTCCCAAAGTTGTTGTAAGTGGGAAATTTAGTTGTAACTTGTGGCACACGTCGACCCTAAAACTAAACTAGAGTTGAGCATGAAAGATTATAAATACAACTATGCTTGGTTCATTTGAAATAATGAGTGAGTGGGTGAATAATGGGATCTGCACTTGAGTTTGGTAATTATGGTATGGTGCGAATTTTAAAGATAATATGAAGTGAATAAAGTGCGAATTATTGAGAAGAAGATGAAGTATGGTGATGAGAATTTGTTGTAGACCTCTGATCATGAGCTGGAGAAAATTCAATAAATGGATGACTGGTATTTGGGTGGGTTGTACTAGTAGATCAGTTCTAGTTGGATATATTGCAGTCTATTGACAAGATGAGTCTTGCGGAAAGCTAGGTCTTGCTTGAGAGATGGTGATCTCCTTGAAGTTGGTACTAAGTCGATAAACCACCAATTGTAAATCCATCATTGATCATATCAAGTCTATCTTATTTACTTTATGAATGAGTCAATATTAACCCAACATTCCCCTTTTAAACTTGACTTGGGATATTCACCTACCCCCCTTAAAGTTTATTTATTAGTTTTTGAGAATACAACATGACCCACTCTATCACCTAAGTTTCTGTGTCGAATTTACACCATTGACCATATCAAGGTTATCCTCTCTACTCTATGACCAATATAATATTAACCCAATACATTAGAGGTGAGATAGTATACATATGACTTCTTAAATTTCTCCTCATGCATTATGAGGATTCTTTTGATCTCTTTAATCTCTCTATAGTCCATTGAAGTAATACCAATGCCACATTTGTTCCCAGATTTGTAGTCATGCATTTTAGACCCATGAAGTAAGTTCCCAGATTTGTTGACATGCATTTTAGACCCATTTTAATACAAAGCGATATAGGAATGATTCAAAATGAAAAGTGTAAGATGAATATGAACTAATAGGAAATCAAGAAAGAGTGTTAGTCAGTATTCTAGAGTTTGTGTTGAGCTGGAAGCTCAAGAAACCTTCCAAAGAACACGTGGCTTCCTTTCAAAATTCATAAAATCTATTCCTTATTAGATATACTTTAATCCCATTGTTACCAGGGATATCACTATCCAAGAGTTCAAATGCATGCAAAATAATTACTTCATGCATGCAATGGGGGGATGCATGTCACATGTCTAATGGTGCAATCCATGTGATGGTTTAATTGATTTCTATGTGTCTTAGTATTCATGCATATGGAATTGGATTATGGTTAATGACTCCTTCAACATTAAGAACCCCCATTTTTATTGATAATGCCATGTTATCATACCTGTCAATTTCACTATTATTCTAGTTTAATACATGGTCGAATGAAATTGTTGAGAACTATTTGAATTCTTATTGGGATCTAGAAATGATACAAGAGAGAGAATTATCCCATGGATTGGAGTTGAAGGCCATATAACCTATGATTAGTTTCAAGTCACCAACCAAAATCATAGACTATATTCCTAGTTCCTTCACTATTTTCAATCATTGCAATAAATCCTAGGCTTCTGCTATAATGTACCCCAAATTTCACACAAAAAAAAAAATGCTAGGGAACATTAAAGTCCCTTGAATCTCCAACATTGTTTGCGACACACAGATAATCCATTATATATATCTTATTCCTTTATTATATATGCATAAAAATTTTACTTCTCTGTCATTATCCCTCTTAAAGGTCGAAAGAGATTTAAATTCCACTTGTCTCTTACTGTTATATGTCATCATAGTGTCATTATTGGATTAGAATCAAATTATTATTTGTATTGGAGAATTTTGTCACCATGATTGTCATATCCCTTAGAATAACCACTAGGTATATGTCAAGACATGCTATCCATATTAAATCACGTAAAATATTGCGTTATACAAGACATGAGCGCTCTAAATCATGGACACAATATTAACACATTGTAGACATAACGTTGAGCTAGGAGACATAAGTCCTAAGCACTAGGATTTAATTTTACCCATAAAAACACATTACTTTATCATAGTGCGAAAATGTTTAAATAAGATGAGAGAATGATGTACCTACAATTAAACACGGGTAACCCTACTCAAATGTTAACATTGTCTTCTTGATTTAGGGTTAGATGTAGGATTAAACATAACCGAACATTTAAGTGGTTTGCAAACCATTTTATGGTGGATGACAGGTTGGGTCTGAACCTATTCTGTGCTAGCCTATAGGCATTTACTTCTGGCCATCCCATTAAAGGTGATGCATGTTTGATACCCTCCAGAACTGAAACTGTGGAGAAAATGCCCAATGTAGGCTCGCCACTTCCCTTGACTTCCCATGACAGAGGTAAGGGGCATACCAACTACTTTTACTCCTCTAGAAAGGGCCTTGAGGTAACATTGTTCTTCGTAGTTTCCACTTTAGTCCTGTAACACAATTTTTCCTATGTGTTGTATACGACCGATGATTTTGGTAAAGCTCGGCTCTAGTGAGTGATGGGAGGAGGCAACGCAAGTCCGAGGTTCTCTATGCGCAAGGGTGAGTAAATGTTTTGTTACATATGTTCTCTATGAGAAGTATTCCATAGATGTATTCTCTTTTTGTTGTAATGAAATAATTGATAGGTTCAATGTAACAAACCTCTGTATTCATTTTCTTCCCGGGATTCCACTTTGTTTATGGTTCCATTTGTAATTTAGGTGAAAAACCTTTAGATTTAATGCTTGGGTTTGAGGGTTATTATGTTTTCCTCTCAGTTCATTGTCACTCTTCAAGCCTATAGTCATTTATGATCCCTTCCCAGTCAGACCGTGGCCCAAATTGTTATTATAAGTTAAACCCTATGATCTTTTCTCATTTTCTTTTATTCTAAAACTGAACAGGGTTGTTACCCCACAACCCTATGTCATAAAAGAGAATAACATTTAGTTCATAAGACTATACGGGTAGGCCCTGGTTAAAATTCACCGGGAAGATATCATTGTTATTCTTACACTCTTGAATTCATCCAAATATCTCAAAACTTACTACGTTGGTTGATGTTATTAAGACTTGACTGTTGTTAAAACTTTGTAGGAAAATTTCATATTTACACTATGTACATGTATGGAAACATTAACAGGATCTTATTCTTTTTTAAACTAGAAAAAACATTTGTTTATATCCTCTGGTTGTAAAAATTTCTCTGCTGGGAAGAATCGTGGTTTGTCCTGCAACCACCTCGACAACATCCTTCACTTGATCTGTCGTCTGATACAGTTATAAAATTAAACCATTTACAAAAAGGCTTTTCCTAGGTCGACCGCTCTGCACTAATAAAAGAGAGAGTATCCTTGTTTATTAACTGCTATCCCCTAATCTTGTATTCATTTGCTGCCTCATCTGTTGAATGTATGCGGAACAAAAATTGTAGGGTTCGAACACATGTTTGCATAGTTAGACTTTAACCTACGAATTGGGTTCCTACTGTAAATATTTATGCACTCAGATTTTCATATTTTACCTTTCTATAAATGTATTTAATTTTAATGATCCCATTATTGTGAATAAACTCAGGTCTCATTTTGTGTGCCTCTATGAATTCTTAATAATTTAATAATTCCTTTACTGTGATAGTTACCCCAAATCAGAAATTCCAACTGTGTGTTACAGGGAAATAAATGGTAGTTTTGTTTAATCATTGACCTTTCCACAATCGAATCACTATGTTTATTTAGTCCTCTACATAGGGTTTGGATATTCCTATTATGTACTTTATGTTTGATCACTCTATACCCGGTCTATTTCTATGATACGTGGTTTCACTTCTTTTCTTACTGTCGCTTCCTCTATTTTACAAGTGAAAAGTTCTATACATAGATATATACAAATTAATGATGGGTCCTTTTTGTTTTACGACTATCAATCGGTTTTGGGTCCACTCCTCCTCCTCCTAGATCATGGATAGATTGTCTCACAAGGAACAAAAGGTGATCTGATTTTCATCGAGACTCAAGCTAAGTTTTTTCCTTGGTTTTATTATATTGTTTAATTTCCATAGAATTAAAATGATAGCAAGGTTACTAAATCCTCGTTTTACTTCTTTTGCAGGTTATGCAAGTTGGTGTAATTGGATGAGGGAAACATATTAATATGAAAGGTATTCAAGTTCCATGTCCTTCCTTGACCGACCCATGCACGCATTAATCTTCAACTACACACATAATTTTGTAGAGACTTTCCTATGGTTCTTTTTACAACGTAGAAGAATGTGGAGTTATTAATCTACGGTACTCTAACTATAAAGTTTTGAACAATATTCATTTGAATATGACGGTTGCTTTTGCAAGACACTTTGTAGTCTATGGAACCACTATCTTTCTTTGGTAAAAGATAAAATAAATAATATATTTAGACTGTTAATCTTTCTACCTATTCTTTGCATGTTATCAAATTGATAAGAATACCATCTAAGTTTATTCCCTATTGCAATATTTCTCTACTGTGTTTTGTTATTTACAGATTTGAATAGCAATCCAAATGCATAATCTTAAAGGCCAATAGGCATATATATATATGTGTGTGTGTGTGTGTGTGTGTGTGTGTGTGTGTGTGTGTGTGTGTGTGTATCTATATATATATCTATATGTATATATTTAAAGATATGTGTAAAACCATCATATTTCAAATAAGCAACATTTCCAGTATCATTCAACTATGTTCAGCCATAGTATAATATGGTTATACAGTCCCTTAAGAACTGATTTCACTTATGTATACACAGTTAACACATTCCTAACAATTAACATAACCATAAATATATCATTGATAAAGGAATACAAGATAAGATACATATATGAAACCTGAAGGTGGAATATAAATGGAACAACCACATTCCACCCAACCATATAAGAAAACATCCAAGTTCACTTGTCCTGCTCACCCCCTAGCCTGACCATGAGTCTATAAGGGAAAACTGAATGATCCTCCTTATATATATTCACCATCCACAGATTAGAAACATCCTTTTCCTCACACTAACAATGTTCATAACAACAAAAAAATTTATTTTCCCGGCATACTAAGCAACATCCCGCCTCCTCCATATGTTGTTAAAATAGGCATCCTCATGCCTAGGTCTTTCCTTCCCTCCTTGGGGAAATTCACAGCTTTACAAATCCATGATTTTCTAGTGGTCAAATTCCACTTCTTCCACTTTTAAAAATCAGCCTTGAGGTAACTCAAACATGTTCCCCACTCATGGAATCATGGTCAACTATTTTTAACTTGGTTGTTCCATTTTTCTTCCAGCATTTAATTTATTAAAAGTTTGTCTTACACATGTGTCAAAATAAAAGAGGATAGCCGGGAAAGTCAAATATTTTCCCAAAAGTCTTCAAATAATTAATTACAACAATCAAAACTCCAATTTTGGATTTTCCATAAATGGCAAATAATTTCCAAATCCGAATTTTCCAAAAAATAGAAGTTTATTTCAAAGTTCACTTAGAATTTAATATTCCAAAATTTGAAGATATTACATCCTCTCCCCCTTAAGTACAACACTCTCCTTATTTTTCATTCCTCTCTCGGAATAGGGTTGGATAAGATTTCAACAAATCTTCCTCCAATTCCCAAGTGGCCTCCTCAGGGATAAAGTGCTTCCATTGCACTTTTACCTGGGTGATGGCTCTATTCCATAGTACTGTTTATTTCCTGTCCATAATGCCTAGAGGTTCCGCTTTGAACTCACCTTTTGGTTCCACCTGCACCATGTTCCAATCAATGATGTGATTAGGATCATGAATATACCTTTTTAATAAGAACACATGAAAAAAATTATGGACTTTTAAGTTTGCAGGAAGTGCTAATTGATACACCACGGGTTTGATTCGAGTTAAAATCTTGAAGGGGCCACAAAACCTGGGTGCCAACTTTGAACAATTTCCTAGATTTAGAGAGCTCCTCCTTTCTTTGACTTTCAGATACACATGGTCCCCAATTTGAAATTCCTGGTGTCTCCTTTTAAAATCTGCGTAGATTTTCTGTCAGTTTTTGGCCTCCTTTAAATTCTTTTGTACCCTTTTTACCATTTTCTCCATTTCCTGGAGCATTTCCGATCCCATCATAAGCCTGTCAATTGGATTATCCCAGCTAATCGGTGTTGTGCATTTCCTTCTGTATAATGCTTCGAAGGGACTCATCTTGGCTGATGTCTGATAGCCATTATTGTAAGCAAATTCAACTAAGTGTAGGTACTCCTCCCACTTAGTTGGTTTTGATCTTACGTACATTTGTAACATGTCTTCCACAATATGATTTGTTCGTTCGATTTTCCCATCCATTTGTGGATGGTAGCTTGTGTTGAAATTCAGGTTAGTATCCAATCCTGCAAACAATTCCAACCAAAAATTTTACGTAAATTTGACATCTCTATCGGAGATCACCATCTTAGGAATTCCATGCAATCTAAATATTTCTTTCATAAAAATTTCAACAATATTAATTTCTTTATAAGTATATTTCATAGGTATAAAATGTGCATATTTTCTAAGTTTATCAATCACTACCATAATCGAGTCATTTTTCTTTTGAGTCCTAGGAAAACTTGTGATGAAGTCCAACGAGATAATCTCCCACTTCCTTTCTGTTATAGGTAGAGGTTCTAGTAGACTGACTGGATGTTGATGTTCATATTTTACCTGTTGACAATCTAAGAATTCAAATAAATATTCAGTTGTTTCACTCTTCATGTTAGGCCAATAAAACAATTTTCTTAAGGATGTTATCATTTTTTGGTATCCCAGATGACCATAATATGACCGTTTTTGCAATTCATCAAGAATTGTTGATTTTAAATCAATAGAATTAAGTACATACAACAAGGTTTTGAACCTTAGCAGTCCATTTTTATCTAAACTCATATCCGTTTTGTTCAGTTTTTATTTATTTTCTTGCAATTCTGTTGTTGTTTTGATGTACCTTTCGTTATTACTACTTGAACATTTTATTATTTGTTCGATGTCATTTTCTTCTTTGCTAACACTTATCTCATAAAGTTAGTTGGTCCTCTGACTTAGAGCATCTACAAATTTGTTTTATTTACCTTCGATGTGTCGTACTTTGAAATAAAATTCACTTAAAAAGGCCAAGCATCTCGCTTGCCTTGCATTGAGATCTAGTTGATTGAATAAAAAATTTACACCACTATTGTTGGTTAGTAGCAGAAACCTTCTCCCCATTAAATAATGTCGCCACATTTTCAAATCATGTGAGAAGCGAAAAGTTTTGCGGTCCCCGATGGGGGTAGTTGATACGTCAACTTCTCGGGGGCACAAATTTTGCATACGATCTCTATCTAGGGGGCTCAATACACTGTTGGAAAAGTCTAACCAAGAAGAACGATTTTCCACTAGTTCATACTAGAGCGATTAACAGTTTTCCAGACCCCAAATCCCCAAATAACATCGTTTAGGGCCTCAAAACGACCCTGAAAGTTTGGAACCCTAAAAACCGTCGAAACACTACCAAGATGGAAAATGGATTTTTGAGCTCGTGGAATAAGTGGGTGGCCACCAATATCCACCTGGATCATATTGACCAAAATTTATTGATATACACTGCGCAAATCCAACTTAGTGAAATAAACAACATTTTTCAACTGATCAAATAAATCATCTATACGAGGAAGAGGGTATCGATTTTTTACCATGATTTTATTCAAATCCTGGTAATCGACACACATTCTCCATGTGCCATTTTTCTTTGGCACCATCACGATCGAAGAACCACAAGGATATGAAATGGGCCTGATGGCCCCTTTATCCAATAAGCCATGTACCTGCTTCTTGATCTTTGTCATCTCCACAACTGACATCCTGTACAGGCCCACATTACGAAGAGGAGAATCATGTTGAAGATGTATCTCATGTTGGATTTCCCTCTTAGGAGGCAAGCCATATGGTTCCTGAAAAGTATCATCATACATAGAACCAATATCAATTAATTCCTATTTATGAGATGGATCACATCCTTGGAAAGCGTCGAATGTCCCGACATCTTTCTCTTTGAAGACCATCAATACATATCTCTTATTAGTGGTTATGGGTCTTTTCATTTGCCTTGCACTAACAAGTGTCGTATTTATCCTCATGCTTTGAGATCTAACAATATATTCCACTCCCCCTTTAGTAAGGTGGTATTTGTTCTCATGAATAAATAAGACTGATTTTCTATCATAAAGATAAGGACTCCCCAACACTATGCCCACATATATCAAGTGTTACAACATCCAAATCCACTTCATCAATCAAATTTGAAGAAAAAGAAAATCTGACCCTACATTGTTTGGTGACATTAAGTTTTTATTTATCACATACCCAACCAAGAGGGTAAGGAATTGGATGTGGTTTCATTACAAGACCCATCTTCTTGACAAGTGCTTAAGATAGTAAGTTTAGTTGGCAACCCAGATCAAATAATTTATCTATCTTAGTATGTTTAGATACAACTCGTATATAAAATAACTCATTCCTCTTTCATTCATCAATATGAAATTCATCATTGGAACTTGAACTAGCATGAAGAGAATATTCACCTTATACTCTAGCCATTGTGATCTTTCCTTCATCTCCTTATTCAGAATTAAGATCTTGTTGTACTATTGCAACGGTCTTCGTCTTCCCCTTTCCACCGAACTGTTTTGGTTTCTTTTCTGGATGTAGTTTCCAACAATGTTCTTCATCGTGACTGCTCTTATTGCAATGAGTGCAATATGGTTTTCCTCCTTCTCTCATCACTGTAGCGATCTTCTTGTCCTTCCTTTTAAACTTCTTGAAAGTATTGTGTGGGAAATTGGAAGGTTTCTTTGTGGGATATTCTTGAACATGTTTTCCCCTGTTCTCAAGGTGAGTGAATTGCACACAAACTTAGTCAAGACTAGTGGGGTTAAAAAAGAGCAAAGTATGACGAATATAATTGTGAAGTGCACCAACATAATTCATTAATGTTTCATAAGAATCCAAAGGAATTTTAAATGATAGATATTTCTTCCTAAATTCTTCTATGAAACTTTGTATAGTGTGACCTTTACTCTGTCTCAAAGTTTTCCATTCCATCATTGATTTATGTATATACCCTAATGGATAGAACTTCTTCCTTATCTCTGATTCAAATTCAGACCATGAAGAAAGAATATTACCACACTTACTTCTATCATGTATCTTTCTCTCCCAACAGACGAGAGCAGTTCCTTCCAACCAAAGAGATTCCACTTGCACTTTAGCTTCCTCTTCGTCAATATGATGAACACGACAATATACTTCAACCTGTTAGATCCAATTGTCTAACTTTTTAGGATTGACATCTCCATTAGACATAGGTAAATCAAACTTTACATCAATCTTTAATAATGGTTTTTCAAAAGAGGCTTTATGGTTAGAATGTTGGGAGTGATGAGAATTCTCAAAGGAAGAGGAACTAGAACTTGAAGGTGAATATGGAGGCTTAGGAGGATCTCCTCCAGCCCCTTGATTTACCGAAGCATCATTATCTGCATGTGCTTCCTTTTTCTTCCCTTTCTTCTTCATCCTCTTATCGTAATCTCCATACATTCATTCGACCATTTCTAACATCCGATAAAATACCATGTGAAATTTTTTTTTCTATTAATCATGCTTGTCCTCTTCTGCCATCTTCTTCCTTCGAGATACATGACCAACTTTGGGATTGAAAGTCTTAATATTTCCTTCAACCTGATTATGCTTGTCCCCAGTAAGCATTCATACTCACAATTCAATTCAAAGACGACTGTTGTGATACCAACATGATCCAGGATATTTTCGTCAGGTGACTTATTAAAGAATTGTATTAAATGAGCATAAAATAAAGTACACCATAAAGAAGGAAAATATTAAAATGAAAGAGACATAATCATGCAATATGAACACAAATAACATGATAATGGATTTCATCCCTGGTGGAATACATCTCCGGTTCCTACTCTCAAATGGGTAGGTATTTTTATTAACTCCACAAAAGAATAGTGAAAAATACATAAGTATACCTCATTCTGGAGTTAGGCTACATAAGCTTTACTCAGATAATAAAACTAACACCACCACTGCGTTTGTGGCGTTGTTTTACCTAGATATGATTGCCTCCATGCCTTGATTCGAGTCAGACACATTTTGGCCCAAGAGGCACCCCTGCCTTGGTTTTCATGCCACTGCTCCTACAATAAACGATTGAAATATCTCGAAATCCATGCAAATTCTTGAAAATTGTGCAAAAATCCATACAGATCTGTACCGTATGGATGCGAATGGTCTGCCTCTCATGCTCTCCTTGAAATGCTGAACGAGGGCCTCCTTATATACTTTTTCACGGTCGATTGTGCCTTGATGAGGATGTTGGCGAAGTGGTTATGAAGGCTAAGTTTAGGTGCTTAGTTAGTGGAGGTCCTGGGGTCGAATCCCATGGGCCTCCCTTTTTTAGCATACAAATTTGGTGCGCTGCCAAACCGATGGTGGAGATTCTGGCAGTGGTTAAGTTTGGTGGATATGCTAAATATAATGGAATATGCTACTAAAATGGTAGATAGTTGGTGTAATCCCCTAGGCTAGCGGAGGCTGTGGTCATATGGATCAATACATATAACCAGGGATTGGGTTGAAGGCCTAGCCCCTTTCCTTTGGCTCCCATATGAAACATTAAATCTAAATAATGTTTTCACCATATAATAAACAAGCACTAACGTATGGTGTATTGGTTAGCACAAAGGTGTGGGGCCTTTGGGATAATAAATAGGTCATGAGTTTTATTCTTGGGGATTCATAAAAGTTTTATACACCAACCATTAGAGGGGTTCCATGTGGCAGCCCATGACTGGGCCGCATGGCACCATATAATTTTTCCAAAAAAATGACACTTGTCACAGCCTAATTTGCCCATGTGTCTGCCATCCTTTTTCCATGTCATATTTCCAACTCAGTTGTACGGATGTTCCATGTGTCACCCTTGCAGTGGTGCCACGTGTTACCTTGACCTTTTGACTTTTGACCAAGTTTGACTGAACTTTGATCGCTTATAACGTTTGATCCGTAACTCCTTTTGACGAGTCATTTGCACTGTTAGAAATCTTGCAACATGTTCTTCACAATCATGGCCTTTTCACTGAGTTTTGGGAACTTTGAATTTTTTCACTTTTGTTGTCTTTTGAAGCCATTCTGAGCATTCTAAGTTTCTTTTGTGGCTTCTGAGTTGTTCTTAGTCTTTTCTGGATCCTTTTTGGATCAATTGATGATCAAATTTCCTATCATCCACAGATGCATTAATTATGTGCACACTTTTTTCCATATCTCCTACTGTCAAAGCTTCTTGCAGGGTATGGACTGAAGTTCTTGTTGTGGAAAGTAAACGTGGACAATTTCTCCTCAAGTGAGGTTCACCACACTCGCAACACTTCAATGGTTCTTTGGGGTTGTCCCCAACTTTTTTGACTCTAATGTTAACTGGTCTACCTCCCCTTTGAGCACTCTAGGTGTTTGAATGATAGTCCTTCTTTTGGAAACCTTTCTCCATATTACGGAAAGGGGCTAGTTGGAAGCCTTTCTTTCGTTGATTCATTATGTCCTGTTTCTTTTCCTTCCATGCCTTGGGAATTTTAGACCTCTATTTGTACTGATCATAGCACATCCGAGCCTTTCTAAACACTTCATTTAAATACTTGGCATTATCAAATTCAATTATGTCTTTGTACGACTCTAATAGACAACTTAAAAATCATTGTATCTTTATTTTGTCTTCTTTGATGTATGGTACAAATCTCAATAGTTCTAGAAATTTATTTATCAGATCGTCCATGGTCATTTTTCCAAGTCTTAGTTCGTATAATTCCTTAGTTTTTCTTTCATAATAGATTTCTGACAAATATTGCATCTTGAAATATTTTTTAAAATATGACCATTCCATTTATTTCTCTTTCAATACCTTATCCAATTTCAGGTCTTTCCACTAGATACTGCTTTTCCCTTCAAGTTGTAAATGGCCATTCTGACTTTTATATTACTAGAGTAGTTGTAAATATGGAAGTATTTATTTATATCTAGTAGCCACGCTTCAACCTCTTCACCTATCCTTGATTCTCCATCAAAGGTGGACGAACGGTTTTATTTTCTTGAATTCACCTTCCAGGTGATCTACTTGTTTTCTTTTTCTTCCTGTAGCTGTTTTGTTTCCTTTCATGTGTGTGTCTTCGAAAGAACTATCCTCATTTTTTGTTTCATGACCAGAGTTTTTAGAGGACCTTTTGTAAACTTATTCCTCTTTTTCATTGTTCTTTGGGCTCCTCTTGGTTACTATATTGCATAGCAGCATTTCATTTATTTCTAACTCGTCTTTCTATGACTTTTTCAACTTTTCATTATTGTCTTTAAACACTTGTAATTCCACGATGAGGTTCTTTATTGTTTCCAAAACCAAGGTGCCTGAAATTCCTTCATTGTTATGCTCTGGTTCTTTAAGAAGTCCTTGATTTGGATTCTCCTAAGGTCTGATTTCTTCTTCATTTTGTGCTGACATTATCACAACAAACCAACAATTGTTTTGTTTGTAACAATAAACATATTTGTTAGTTTTTTTTTTCTTCAACAAAAATAAATAATTTTTTTTTTTCCTTGCCCTAAGGTCCAAGTGTTGTAACCTTCATCTATGATACCATATGTAACGTACCCCAAATTTCACAAAAAAAAACTTTAGTTAGGGAACATTAAATTCCCTTGAATCTCCAACATTGTTTGTGACACGGATAATCCATTATATATTTCTTATTCCTTTATTGTATATGCATAGCAGTTTTAATTCTCTGTCATTATCCCTCTTAAAGGCTGAAGGAGATTTAAATTACACTTGTCTCTTACTGATATATTTCATCGTAGCGTCGTTATTGGATTATAATCACATACTTATTTGTATTGGATAATTTTGTGACCATGATTGTCATAGCTCTTAGAATAACCACTAAGTCGATGTCAAGACATGCTATCCATATTAAATTGTGTAAAAGACTATGCAAGATACCAGATATATAAAATATGTAGAACATAAATAAAATGCTAGAAATGGTAGAATAACAGTAAAATATCTAGCATAATCTTCACAATACACAGAAATGATATACGAAATAGCAATAGAAATAGCACTTTGATTCAGAAAGAAATGTTCACATGCCTCTTCAAGGGGGCAACCTCCAGTCGAGCAGCGCTCTGTTACAATAATATCCAAGCTAGGGTTCTCATACCCTCGACCCTTAATTATACTAATTATGTCTATTAAGAGAAGCATCTAGAGGAAGATCCCTCTAGAAGCGGAAGCTTCTATTAGGTCTTCTTACATCCGCCTTATTCTATTTTATTGAAAGGCCTTATTAATATTGACCTTTATTACATCTGAATACATTGATCTACCTATGTGCAGGTTAGGACCTTAACATGTCCGCCCCCTTAAAAAAACCTTGTTGTCAAGGCTTGAGATGTGGAAACTGCTGCCGAATGGTAGCTGGTTCCCAAGTGGCATCTGCTGGAGTCAAATCTTTCCACTGTACTAGCACTTTCTTGATGGTTCTCTGATGCAGGCGATGCTCACACTGGTCCAAAACTGCTTCTAGCTGTAGCCAAATTGATCCTTCTTCAGCTAACTCTGGAAGGTTGGTTTGAATTTGGCACCGGGTTCCAATCACCTTCTTCAAGCATGAAACATGAAAAACAGGATGTAGCTTCGACTGACTGGGCAGAGCTAACTGATATGCGACTTGTCCCACATGCTTGAGAACTGTGTAAGGGCCATAAAATTTGGGTGCTAGCTTCTG